>JARWLC010000017.1:0-220000 GCA_033318265.1 Phyllotis vaccarum
GGCTTGTATAGTCAGTAATTTTAACTGGGTATTTTAGAACAGTGTCTGTCCCATTGGACCAGACAGAAGACACTTGCCTGAGTTGTCCAATGACATTCAGCGAACGAGGTTCCTAGCATTTATACTGGTCTGAAAACGCGAGAGGTGATCATGAATGTCACCGGAGAAGTGTGCCTTTTGGCTACAGTTAGGTGGAGCTTTTGTTGTTGTTTGTTTGAGAGGAAATGTGCTTGTAAACAAGACAACTACGGGAGAAGACACTGTTCAGATGCACTACATTATTTCTTCCACAAGGTGGCACTCCACACCTGTTATGGACACTCATTTTCACAGGACAAGCACATGAAGACCTTCTGCCAGAAGATGGCGCAGCTACACCACGGTTCCGTTTCCTTATATTTATTTTGATCATGTACTTCCCCTCCACCAATCAATAGCCTAGAAACCTATTGGAAAAGAAAATAACACCGATGTAAAAGAAAAACATGAAACATACTGATATAATGACTACTAATGTAATTCTGATATCCTCATAAATCAATTCCCTGGTCAGCCATTGTCAGAGAAGCTCCCCCCTGCAGCAGATGAGAACACATACAAAGACCCACACCACACACTGGATAGAGAGTGAGAGCCTTTAGAACATTAAGCCCTAACAATGAGATGTCTCCATGAATTGCATGCCCTCAGAGCTCAGGGATTCCCATGTAAGAGAAGTTTGAAAACAGTTTATGAGTCTGAGGGAATGGTGGATACCAAGAAAATAAGGCCTTCTAAATAAACACGAGCAAAGCTTTTATGGATTCATCAAGACTGAAGTATCATGGACAGGACATGCACAGATCTTCACTAGGTCCCCCAAGTATATATTATGAGTTCAGGTTTAGTGTTTTTATCGGATTCCTGAGTGTGCGAATGAATGGGCCTGAGATTCTCGAGCCTTCTCTTGGGATCGTTGCCTAATATTGGTTTGTTTTGTCAAACTTTCATGTGATAGTTTTTGCTTTATCTTGTCAGATATTAATTTGTTAGATTTTAAGAAATTAATGAATAAATGATTTAATAAATGAAAACATAGAAACTACTATACAGGTTAAAAACTGAACTATCACTTACATCTGCTGGGAAACTTTTCTTCAATAGAATGTTATTCAATATCCAGGACTGGCCTCATGGTGTCCCTTCACAACAGAAACCCTAAGACATTCGGTATGATACAAATTCTCCTTCACAACCATTTTCTCCAAAGAGACCATCCTCGATGCTGCCTCTGGTTATCACAGGTTTACTTTTATGAGTTTGGTGAGCACATTAAGACAGAGTGGACTGATGATCAGAATGTTTCAGCAAAGTTTGTGTGAAATTCAGTCTTAATCATCATCCAAAAACCAGTAATGCACTGTGGTCTTATGTGAGGTGGAGGTAAAATAAGAATATTATTTTAGGCCATTTTTTTCTTCTGGCACTATAACAATAATTTAAATTATGAAACTCATTATCTTCCTGACATTCCAACTGTTTTTTAATTATCTGACATATTGAGAGACTTTATTTTGTCGGAAAAAAAATGCTTTGTATCTTAGTGCCACCCCCTTCCTTTGAAGGCTGTGGAAGTTTGAATGTAACTGGCCACCCAAATCTTATGGAGGTGGCAATAAGAGCAAGTGTGGCCATGTTGGAGTGACTGTATCACTGTGAGGGATGACTTTGAGGTTTCCTATGCTCAAGGTACAGCCTAGTGTCAGATCACCATGTCTGCCTGTATGCCATCATGCTCCTGCCATGATGACAAGGGACTAAATCTTTGAAACTAAAAGCCACCACTTCATTTGAACATTATACTCTATAATAGTTGGCATAGGTGTCTCTTTACAGCAAATCTAACTAAAACAAAGGCCATTTCTTTCAAACCATCCCACCAGTCATAAACAAAGGAAAAACTAGTTTTCTCTGACAGAGTATTACCGGGTATAAAAATCACTCTTAAGGAGACATCCAATTCCCAGCGGTGGATGGCCTGCACAGAATAAACTCAATGGCATTCTTGAAGGTTGTATGATGTCTCATAATAATTTGTCTGGGCATCATTTTGTTCTTCTCTTTTTCTTTTCCTCTCTGATATTTTGAATATGTGTTATGATTTCTGATGTACTTCCTATGGAACTTCCGTGTGTGCCACTGTGTCTATGTATTTCATGTGCTTTCTCTTTGGCTATTTGTCTTCTGTTAGTTTGTTTCATCTTATTTGATATAGTTGGTTTTTACTTTTTATCTAATTTCATTTTATTTTTAAGATGTATGTTTGTATTCAAATGGGAGAGAGAATGGATAGGAGTTTATTTTGCTGGGAGGTTGGGAGGATCCAGGAGGAAACGGTAGACCAAACCACAATAAAATATATCTGGGTACCTTTCCTTAGAGCAGCATAGTTGTCCTCTGCTTCTTCCGGCTTCTCTCTGGTGTTCTCACTGGCATTCTGTTCTTAGAGATTTTCTTAGTTTGGTAGCCCCACCCACACTTCCTGCCTGCCTTTGGCCGATCAGCGCTTTTTATTAAACCAGTGGGTAGGACAATTATTTACAATGAAGCAACACAATCCCCCTATAGCATATAAAGTGCTGTGTATCAAATTCACGCAAACACCAATCTCCATCCCACATGACACGCTAGGTGTCAGAGCATGCCTGACATACACCTTTACCCTCAATATACACCATTGTCCCATAAAGCACTGCAATTTTTAAGGCTCTGCCTAACACTCAAATCACTTACATATATGGTGATATATTGTACGTTTAATAAAATTTGTCTGGTATATCAGAGGACAAAGCCACTCACAGAGCCAAGCCATGAAGGCCAGGGAGTGGTGACCCAGGCTTTTAACACTCAGAGATCCTCTGGAGTGATTGGATTAAAGGCATGGGTCAACACTCCCTAACCATCATGGTTTGGTACTGTGAGTGGCTCTGTCCCCTGATATTCCAGACTATTATTATTAGGAATACAATATATCACCAAGTTTCTTCTTGTCAAGCCCTTATTACAGCTCTGTGCAGATTTCAGTCATGCATATTGTATGTATATCTTATTCATATACAATAATAGGCATCAGGCATTTCCTGAAGTAGCACCATTCTGCTGCCAACATACACTCTTAAACAGTAGCAGGGGGTGTTAGCATTACAGAAAATTAGCAGTGCTTTGTGGCAGCTGAATAGGTGTAAGTAAAGAAACTTATTAGACATTGCCTGTTATCATGCACAAGATAAGGGAGAGGACTGGGGTGTCCTGAGGATGATACAAAGAGATACATGCAGACCTCAGGGAGGTGTCCAGCAAGGCCTGATACCAAGCAGTATGTTTCAGGCTATAGTTGGGGGAAGGAGTGTCCAGCAGGGCCTGATATCTAGTGACACATAGATGGGTTTGGCAGCAGGTTTGCAGGGAAGTGGCTAGTATGATCTATAATGGAGGCAGCCATACTGACTCATACTGAGATGAGTCTTTGTGGGAGCTGCAGGGAGATGCACTGCAGTGTCTTATATACATAACCAAGTACATTGGGTGGCAGCAGAGGGAGCTATCTAGATCCAGTAGGACATGACACCTGGAAGGCTGTGTAGGTTAACAGGAGAGTCTTGGCCATGCCTGACCAATAGTTGTTTACCTAGAACAGTGGTAAAGATGATGATGATAGAGGAAAAGTGTGTGCACCATTGTGGAGACTGGTCAGAGAGTTCTGACAGTGCACTGGCTGGGAGGCTAACTTGGGGTGCATTTTGGATTACAGTGCAGTGTGTATTACACCAGTGATTGTTGGATGGGTGTCTAGTTGTTCTCTAGGGCTTGACCTAAAGCAGAACATCTAGGGCTTGAGATGCAGTGGAAGAAAATTAACAAAGGAGATATGGCAGTGTTCGTAGGAGATACAGGCCAGTGGGGCCCAATACCTAGAAGCTCATGTGTATTCCATCACCTCATCTAAAATCCGCTACAGTTCTGGGTTTGTCCCTAATTGAGGTAGAACATCTGCTAAGCTGTAAATCCCTGATGACAATATCCAAGTGGATGACTCCCCACACCTGGCACCAGTGTGCACACATCCCAAGTAATCAGGCCCTACAGGACATATCTCCCTCCCCATCACTGCTGCTACACAAATAATTGAATGTATTAAGATACTGCTGGGCCCAATATTCATTGCAATATGAAAGATTCAAGAGCATACTACACACAAACAAACACACACACAAACACAGAGAAAGAGACAGAGACACAGAGAGGGACATACACGTGTGTGCAAATGCAAACACAGAACACACACCAGACACAGGCACCCATAGGTGCAAGAATAAAGACACAGGAGTAGGTGTCAGGCCCTGCTAGGTATCCCTTCCCTTACACTGAAAGGTCCTCAGACAAGGCTAAGTCTCATTTCCTGTATGGACCACCTCATGTACTGTAATACCACCCAATAAACACTCACTCTAAACTAGGCTCATGTGTGAAGGACACACTGTACCCCCAAAACTACCAGTAACTGCAAGAAATAACACCCTAGAGGCAAAGGCCCCCCGTACAACTGTGTCAGGTCATCCTTAGTAATACTTCCCATAAAACACAGCTCCATAAACACATGTAGGGCTAGGTGTCACATTAGTCCACATAGACCCTTTGCCACAGCCATTTCCACATATGCACACAGGGATGGTTTTAGGTCATGCTAGGTGTTCACAGTCTGAAAACAAAAACTATGAAAACACACACAGAGCACACACTCAGAGGTGCACACACATACACATGTTTATGTGTCAGGTTCTGACTTTTTCCCTCACAGTCAAAGCCTCATTCACATATATAGGGATAGGGATCAGATTCAACTAGTTAGCTTCCCCTAACTAGTGAAATCCACACACAAAGCACAAAACTAGATGTCAGATGTCAGGGCATGCGTAATTTAAATTCATGAATAGCTAAATTGCATACACACACCCACTGAAATGGGAGAGGAGAGAGAGAATAGAGAGAGAGAGAGAGAGAGAGAGAGAGAGAGAGAGAGAGAGAGAGAGAGAGAGAGAGAGAGAGAGAGAGAGAGAGAGTCAGTCTAGGCCCTACAACAACAGCATCACAAATACTTGCATGAATATGTAACTGAGTCTTTATGTTAATTTCTCCAGGCAGGCAAAATGACCTAAAATGGGGCTACTTGTGTAGTCTGCTAGTTACAAACTCAGCCCAACTCCTTCCCTCCTCCCTTCACAGCCAGATGTCAATTCCCATCAGGAATCCTTTTCTATAAACAACATCCCACACAGGAATCTAGATACAGGTCCATAGATAGGTCCCCTTGTCAATGTTTCTTGTAAACAAATATGGCTGTATCTGGATCTACCAAATATTTTCTCCCACATATAGAAGACCCACACACACATACAGCATTACGTTTTACCTTCTGGAAAATACTCCATCTTCTACACCAACAGACCCACAAACACATATAGACTTAGGTTTTACCTCCTGCTAAAACACCCATCTCCAGGACAAAACACCACTTATATATGTCAAGGTATCTAGCCATGCTAGGGAGCTCCTCTGCTCTCTGTTTTTTCATATTTTATCTTCACATCCAATGACTCAGAGTTAAGAATGGAAGATTTAAAGAATGGGCAGCACTGATCTTTCTGAATCTAGGCACATTAGCCTAGTGCAATCTTTTCCTAATCCACCCATTTACCTAGGAAGATGGCTCACTATCAGAGAGGGTTAACAGTCTTAGCATCTGAAACTAGGTTTGTGAGGTTGCAATTGGTGACCAGTTACAGGACCCATTTTTTAATGTGGTGGATCCCAGGTCACTATAAGCAAATCCACCCCTTTGTGTTGTTCCCGAGTTGTATAAGTACACTGAGCAAGCCATAAGGAGCAAGCTAGTAGCTAGGTTCGTTCCTTGATTTCTGCCTCAGCTCCTGCTTGAGTTCCTGCCTCAACCTGCATACATGACAACTTAGATCAGATCATGGAAGAAGCTCATTACGAAGTCCCATGCACAAGCTAGGTATCATATCCTGTGAGGAAAAACCTCACCTAGAGGCAAACACCCCTGATACAGCTCCCCATATTCATATAAGACAAGTGTCAGCTGCTGATGTTATCTCACCGTTACAACAAAAGTTCCATATACACAAATATTGTTAGGTTTGAGGATCTGGTAGATAACCTCTCAAACATAGCAAAACACCAAGTTCACATATACAATCATACAAACCCATGACTGTACACATGCACATGTGCAAATAATCATGCACAAAGGCCTTTAGAAACATTTACCACTTTGGGGGAGGGAATGGGTGGATGGGGAGGGGTGAGGCTGAGGGCTGGCTGGGAGGGACTGGGAGGGACTGGGAGGGACTGGGAGGAACTGGGAGGAGGAGGGGGTATATTTATGTGGATGACATGTTTTAATAAAAATAAAATGAAAAATAAGGTGATGTCCTACTGGATTTTCCCTACTCCTGTGGATGGAGTTCTGGATTTAGTGGAGGAGTAACTAATAAAATCTTGCACCTCCTGGGTGTGCCATTAGAAGAGCGGATTCCTTGCAGGACCTGAACATGTATTCATGTATGTCTATATGGCTTTGTAAGACGGGGATAACATTGATACTCCTGATATCTATCCGTGTGTGGAGAGCTAGGGCTATAAATGAGCAAGAGGTTCATCAGGAATTCACATTTAATTGTGTGTGAGTAAATGGGGTGATTTAGCTATGGTGAAGTGACACCTCGTAGGTCTTGACACCTCTCTTACAGCCAACAACCCTCATACACCTATATGACTCACTTTCATATCCTGCTTGATAAACCCTCCCGTATAGCCAAGACAAACCTACACAAATTTCAGAACCTTCTAGCCATTTTCCTGTATAATTAAAGACCCATCTATGACTATAGCATGTGTCTTCCTCAGTAAACCCTTCCCTAATGCAAAGTATAAAACATGCATGCATGGCTAGGTATCATATCATGCTAAGTGCCCCATTTCCTACAATCAATGCCACAGATACACAAGAGATGAGGTTAGGTCATGGACTGTCCTGTCTTACATTCAAAGCACTCTCATCTCTCCCTCTCCCTTTCCTCTCCCTCATCTCTCTCTTCACACACACACACACACACACACACACACACACACACACACACACACACTTATACAACTAGGTGGCTGTTACTTCTAGACATTTCTTCCCCCACAACAGAAAATTTATCTCTACCCTACCCTTTTACAAACAAAGTTTCATATACAGAAACATGGTTAGGATCTAGCATGTACTAGGTACACTCTGCCCCACAGCTAAACACCAGGTTCACTGACACATACAAACACAAACACACTCATCCACATATGCAGACAATGAAGCAGGAAGCCTGTAGCAATCCTCCACCAGATGTAAGGTCCCACCAACTTTTCCAATCACTGTGGACAGAGCTTTGCATTTAAGGGAAAAGTAGGACCTGGCATACCTCTGAGGGTGTGGCCTTGCTGTAGAAGAGGGGATTCTTTGCAGGACCTGACAAGTTTAGGGCTTTGGCTGTAAGAGTGGAACACAATGCCCCTCTTAACACCAAGCTTGTGTGGAAAGCTAGGGCTGTGAAAGAGAAAAAAGTCCATTAAGACCTAACAACTAATTCACTCTGTGTGTGTGTGTGTGTGTGTGTGTGTGTGAGTGTGTGCGTGTGCACATGTGTGTGTGTAGGGGGTGCTTTAGCTATGGGAGGTTGACACCTAGTAGGTCTTGACAAATACCTTAGAGTCAAAAGCATCTCATACACATATATGGCTAACTATCAGATCCTGCTACATAATCCCTTCCTTACAGCCTAGCCTAGACTACACAAATCCCAGAACCTGCTAGGTATAGCAGCCTAAAGTTAAAAGACCCATATATGACTAGAGTATAATGTTCTCTTCAGTATCACCTGCCCTAAAGCCAAGCTTCAAATACAAATTCATGGCTAAGTGGCATAACATACTAGGTACCTCATTCCATACAGCCAAGGAACGGTCTTAGGTCATGTTGACTGTTACCTACTTTATAATCAAAGTTCTCTCTCTCTCTCTCTCTCTCTCTCTCTCTCTCTCTCTCTCTCTCTCTCTCTCTCTCTCTCTCTCTCTCTCACACACACACACACACACACACACACAATCTGTGTCTAAGCCCTGCTAGGTAACTAGGTAACACCTCCCCTTTAGAAAAATCCTTTATATACATATACATCTATGTGTTACTTCTAGACATTTTCCTCAACAGCAAAAGCCTCACAAGCAAGGCTACGTTTCAGCTCCTTTTAGATAAAGTCTGCCTACGAGGATCTCAAGAGGTTCTGTTGGGGAATACGCTATCTATCTGTGTGGAGGAATCTGCATACACCCAAAGCTTGACACAGAAAACTAGATGTCATGGACTGTTGGTACCTTCTCCCATGTATGATTCTCCATGTTTTATACTCACTTCAAAAGTTGGGGAGCCAGAAACAGCTGATGAAGAAGACCTCTGGAATTTGACTTTATGGATCTGGATTCTCTTACTCAACATATTCTTTTCCACATCCATCCATTTACACAGAATGATCGGTTGTGCTGACCGTCTGTGACTGGGCCTGTGATTTTGCAGTGCATGTAAGTTAAATGATCCATTTCTTTATTAATGCTTAATTTGGGAGATCCAGGCCCACAAAAAGTGACTTCTCTGCTCTAAGTTGGTGCTGAATTGTGTAAGAAAGCAAACTAAAGTAGCCATGAAGAGCAAGCCAGAAAGGAGCTGTCCTCACTATCTACTAGAGTTCCTACAATAATTTCTTAAAACATTTATCATTATACCAACCATCATTATCCAAATAAACTCTTTCTTCTACCATATTGAGATATGTTGAGATGTGTCTATCATCAATAGAAAGTATACTGGGACAGTATCATGGGACTGGCGTCAATTTGGAAATTCTCCAAATTTGGAAATTTGGAATTCTCCAACCTCCACCTACTGACAGATGGATTTAGGAATGTAATGTACACCTATGTGAACCAATAGAAGTTTTAAGATTAGTTTTAAGATTATCTCATGGAAATAAAATATCAAGGCCAAATACAATTCCATAAGGTTGAGTTTATTTTAATGAATTTAATCATCGAACTTCCCTCAAGCAGATCAATTTCAAGAATCCTGCTTAATGAGGGTAGACATAACAAATGACAAATACTGACAGATGATTATACAGAGGTAGGGCAGGAATCTGATTCTATCTAAAATATGTTAAGCCCAAATAAGAGGCTAGAACAGAGGAATACTATCATTTAAATTGAGATACTTAATCAAGGGATATGTAAGAAGTGACTGCTGGAACATCAGTTTAGGAGGCTAGCAAATCTATGGCAACATCATGGCTTGTTCACTTCCTAGATCAAACCATTGGTGAATATACCCACTCCACTATCTGAAACACAGTTCATGTGTTCAAAATACATATTAACACACAGTGACCATCACCTACAACTATTAAAATACATATAGCCTGGTTCATGAGAGGTTTGGGGTTTCTGACCCTGCCCCACCACACATCCCATAACAACCCCTGCAGCCTGTTTAGTGAGGTCAGAAGGGATACCATTCCTAGTGATTCCAGCATCACTCAGCTATTCCACCTACAGACCAGCATCATGTGTCTCCACACCTGAGCTCAGGCAGAACACAGATGAATCCAGCAAAACCAAACCAGGAACATCAAGCACCGATTCAAACACTGGCTGAACACAAAGGAAACAGAAACACTTAACCAACAAAGTAAATCTAGATGAGCAAATCCCATGGGAAAAACCAAAGTAACATGAAGACCCCAGGACAACATAACTCTTCCAAAAATAACCAGTTCTAAAGTAGTGACCAAAATAAGACTTCAACCAAATTCAAGCCTAGTTACAAAGGAAAAGCCAAGGATCTTCTTGGAAAGGGGAGATACAAAACTGGGTGGACTGGGAGCAGAGGAGCATGGACGATGAGGATCTGCTTTGGTAGGTATATAGAGGGGAAATCTACTGCAAGAGATCAATGGAAGAGAGTGCATTTCAGGTTCAAGTAGATTCCTGATGTGAGGGAAACTCAAAAAAGATTCAAGGATTAATCAGGCTGCAACTTCCAGTAATTGTGGACACATAGCTTGAACTGCTCATCTACTGTGATTAGAATTGGTAGCTATCCAAGTTGTCACCAGAAAGCCTTCATCCAGTAACTGATGGAAATAGAGCAGAGACCCACAGCCTAACATTAGCCCTCTATCAGATTAAGGGAATTATGCTGACGAGAGGAAGAATTCTAAGATCCAGAGGGGTCAAGAACATCACACAAAAACAAATCCCAAACAACTAACCTGGATCACAGATACTTAAGTCTTAGCCAACAACCAGAGAGCCTGCATGGGACTGTCCTAGGCCCTCTACATATATGTGACAGTTGTGTATCTTGATCTACTTCTGGATCTGCTAACAATGGTAGCAGAAGCTGTCCTCCAGCTTTAGTTGGCTCTTGGAAAGCAATTCATAACTCCCTCCTGCATACCACTCTGCTTCCCAACACTTACTGCTCAATATAATCCCAAGTGGAAAAATCCTTATCATATAAAAGTAGAAGACACTGAGGTAAGATGAGCTCTGTAGATGGATAGAAAACATGGCAATTATTCTGGGAATATATTGGTGTCACTGGGAAGATACTTTTGTGAGTCATGAGGGTTCACTGCAGGATCTGAGCTCTCCTGAACATCTGACAGACAGATCCAGTGCTGGGCAGTGATTAGGATAACCCAGGTAGCAGGGACCAGATAACCCAGTCAAGGAAGGACTGATGCTCCTTTGGTGGAAACAAACTGCCCAGGATTAAAGCCTGGAAGGAAAGGGCTTGTTATTGTAAATTCCTTTTCTGATCTTCTCTGCACAAAATACTTCTGCCTCACTCTGTGAAAGCGTTAGATAAAATGTAACAATCTCCTTCCTCTCCTGGACAAGTTGTTACTTCTGCTCCACACCCAAGGGAGTTTCCCAGGAAAACTATCCACTTTTCTTCTATTCAGCTCTTCCAATAAACACCTCAGCAGAGATTCAGGTTTATGCTGGAAAAAAAGGTCTTCACCCAAATCTCTTTCTAAAGAGATTTATTTGGGAAGAAGGAATGGAGGCGAGTGCTAGGGTGGAGGAGGACATCTGCTAACTGAGCAGGCAGGGGGGCTTATGTAGGGCTTCATAGGGACAGGTTTTTCCAGGAAGAAGGTTTTCTGCTCAGGGAATGTTTGCTTTCATTGGTCAGTGGCAGCATCAGCTCTGATTTCGTGGATAAACTGTTTACTTCCCTGGCCCGTGTTAGTCTTCAGGGTCAAGGTGTGTTTCTTTCACTGACTCTGGTTCCAGCTTTTGGCTCTAATTTCAGCAGGAGTTTGTGTTTCTTTGGTGCTGGACTGGGGGCAGAGTGTG
The DNA here is from genome assembly GCA_033318265.1 of Phyllotis vaccarum. NCBI lineage: Eukaryota > Metazoa > Chordata > Mammalia > Rodentia > Cricetidae > Phyllotis > Phyllotis vaccarum. The sequence goes on from JARWLC010000017.1 coordinate 11,515, forward strand.
TTTCATTCAGTGGCTCAGGTTTCAGGGCCAGGGTGCTTCTTTGGATCTTTTGCTCCACATGTTCCCCTCTTTATCATAAACAACTGGAGGGTATGGAAAGGAACTGATGGGTGTGTGAGGCTTCATTCCTCTGAGACTGGAAGCAAGCATTTTGACTTTTTATCTTCTGAAGCTTAAAAGGCCAGAACATTGTTGGGGTCGAAATATAAGAAGAAAGATTATCGTGTGTTGGTGTGTAGAAGGTTTGAAATGGGAAAGATGAATCCAGTGAAGGAAACACTTGAACTTAGCAGTGTTGGGGTGATAAGGATTACTCTGAAGGTGCCTGTTCATTTTGGAGCAAGAGAAGAAGAATTATGTTCTGGAGGAGAGAGGAGAACTAAGTCCCCAATGTTGATTGGAGAGGGAAGAAGATCTGGAAGGGTCTGGGGCAAATGACACTGGTGAAGATCCAAAGATGAGAGTAAAGACAGTGTGACAAGGGCCTAAGGACATAGTCAGGGAAAGATGATGACTGGGACATGAGACCAGGAGGCACCCATACTGAGCGTGAAGGGGGTACAGGAGGATTCTTTGGAAGGAGTCTTCATAGAAAGAAAGGAAATGGCAAGGGTTTTATCCAATCAATATGGAATCTTTGGAGATATAATAAGAGTGTGCATGAAGGAATAATTGGTTCATTTGACCTTGACTGAAGACTGGGGATCGTAGGGATATGAAAATCCCAAGGGATGTTAAGGTGTTTGTCTAAAGTTTGTGAGACTAGAGAAGTAAATTCAGGGCCATTATCTGAAGGGAGGTCAGGACTCCAAAACAGGGTCTCTTAAAAAGGAGGTAAGAAACTGTCTGTGATCTTTTAGTAGTGAAAGCTACTATTAATCCTGAGAATGTGTCTTTTAAGACTAAGAGTTCCATTGTAAGATGAGAGTATCTAATGGAGGGCGAGGGATCTTGGCTTCCAGGAGCTGCAGCTCTAGCTGCCTCCTCACCTTGGTTATTCCATCTTGCACATAATGGATTTGCTGATTTGCTGTGATTGGCAGTGGACAATTCCTATGGCTGTGGGAAGATGAGAGGCCTCAAATAGGGTCATAATTTGGTGCGATTGGTTATAAGTTTTCCTTTTGTTAATAGCCTCTGCTCTTTCTAGATAGTTGCATGTGAAAATAGAACAGGAAAAGCATAATTGAGATCTGAATATAAGCTTAGGCATTGTCCCTTTGCTAATTGACAGGTGGGAAGTAATTTTTACCAGGACTGGAATTCTAGAAATCCATTTCAAGTTCCCCATTTAAAGAAAAAAGAAATATGAAGGTGTATCTATTAGTGACTGTGAAGAGACATGTCTTATCCAACACTGCTCTCTGCCTTGCTGTGTCATAGCCAAGCTCCTGATTACTCCCATCCAAAATTTTTGCCTTCTTTAGACAAACTCCCTTCCTTCCTTTGCACCATTTCTCCCTCCATGGTGTGTCATCTTCATGCAGCTCAATTTTCCATGCATTTACATGATGGAGAAAGTGAAATAGGACCACCTAAAGTGCTAGACATAGTAAGACCCTACATTCTATGTGGTTACAACATTATTTTCAGAGCTTATTAAAGCAGCATAGAAAAGCACAGTGGAGGAGTGCATGTATGTGGACCAATGACTTTGGCTCCTGCAGGACTCCACTGTCCTCTCTTTTCTTTACAGCTCCTGATACAAAAATTCAGGGCTCACCTTGAGTTGGGCAGGCAGCAGCAGCGCTATGCTCTGAGTGCATGAGAAATCTTCATCAGCTTCCAAACCCTGAGTGGCCTGAATCCACTGTGGGTACAACCTAGAGCTGCTCAGTGAGCCTGTTTGGCCTGTGGTTTGTTTCTCTGGTGAAAATCCCATGTTTAGAAATCCTATGATTTTCCCACTCAGAGGTGGCTCAGGGAAGAATACATCATTAGACTTTATATCCTGTAAATTCATGTTCACTACATTGTCCCTGAAGCATGGTTGATGCTGCTAGCTGCCATGAATCTCCTTCTGGGACTGTGTTATTTGAACAGAGCATCAGCTCTAGGCTGGAGTATCTATGGCCCACTGTGTAGCTTCTGCATCCCTTGCCTCTTACAGAAAGTGACTCTCCCCAGCTTCTTTTCTCACTGGAAAAGTTAGTCACTACCTCTCCTCTTCAAGGGGAATGGGAGCTGAAAGGATCTGAAATGATCATATGCAACCAGGACATTATCTTGCTGATGGATATCCCCACAGTTCAACTGGTATTTCACAATATTGTTTCCGTTAATGTATTGGTTTGTCTGTATGTTAGGGATGACACAGTCACTTCACAGGTATAGCCAAAGGTGCACAGTCTTTACAACCCTGGATGAATTTCTTTAGTGACAGTTGGTACATGTTCTGAATATAGCTCACCAAGGTCAATACTCAAGCTGTCAGACTGTTAGCCTGCACCAGATGATGGCCATGGGTAATCATGAAATGATGTGACAGGGTTTGGACAAGTGGATAATGTGGCACATTGTGGTGGACATGATTCTATGCCTATCATTGTTGCAATGGGGTTTCTTGGTCCCGGGCGGCCAGAGGCCCAGACCCTACCATGCCAGACCCCTTAGCCGCCTGCCGCTGCTCTGGCCCCCAAAATGACTCAGATGCTTATATTAACTTTATGCTGTTTGGCCTATGGCTCAGGCACATTGATAGCTAGCTCTTACATCTTAAATCAACCCATTTCTATTAATCTGTCTGCCATGTGGCCCGTGGCTCACCTGTGTTCCTTACATGTTCCTCCTTGGGCGGCTTGCTTGATCTGCCCCTGACTCCACCCTTCCTTTCCTACCTATTCTGATTCCTCTGCCTACCTTTTCTACGGTGCTTGTCAAGGGCCAAAACAGCTCCTTTATTTAAAGATTGAGATTCAAAGCATACAGAAAGGCATTCCCACATCATATCATGAAGGGTGGTTTCTACATATGGAAAGTCCCCAGTGACTAGGACGTACAGGATGATGCCCACATTCCACATATCACCTGCTAGTCTAATATAGGGTTTCCTAAACAAGAAATCTGGGGTTCAATAGAACAAGGAGCTTCAGGCCTCCTTCAATATCTGCCCCTCTACATACTGAGTGGCCATACCAAAATCACAAAGCTTGACATTCTCAGCTCCGTGAAGACAGAGATTCTCTAATTTAGTATCACAATGTGCAATGCATCCTTGGTTCAGAAAGTGTACTGTTGACATGACCTGTTGAAATATTGGCCCTGCCTCCCTTTTTTTTAAGATAGACTACCTCCCTTAAGAACATCACCAGACCTTTTCTTGCAACATGTTCCATGAGCACAGTAGTCATCCATGTGTCAATGATGTGAAAAAATTGAACTTTGTTTCTGTGTTCCAAAAATTAAAGGATGTTTACTTCAGAGCTGATATGAGGCAGAGAACTGTGGTATTTCTCAAGGATTTTGACCGACACCTGTGCATGTGTGGGAGGATGGTAGGCAAGCACATCCTCCCAAATACACTACAGCTTAGAGATATTAAAATCCTGAAATCCATTCTGAGGGTGTCCTCTTTCCAGTATCTGGCTGGGATATTCTTCTCAATTAAAGTCACTGTTTTGTGGGAAATTTCAAAAATACACAATGCTAGGAAAAAATACTATAGTTTTAGGATAGAATTGTATAGCTATGAATTCTCTGTCATCAAATTTTGGATAACCCAAACAACTTAATGTTGCTTTTAGGCTCTAAAAATACAATAAAAGTAGAGGAAAAGATACATAAAGAAATGTATCCAGAGTGTAGAGTATGTTCAGCTTCTGGGGAACAGTTCATACTCAGACACAGTGGCTACTGAGCTGGTCTGATATATGGAAAATAGCTACAAGTAGAGGTAATATCATATAAAACAAATTCCACAAACAGAAATAATGGCACTTTATCCTGTAGAATTGATCAAGTGGAGGGCTGAGAGCCTTGATACTGGGCAGAGGGCCTCCATTCTACCTGAACTGGATATGCTGGACTGAACTGACTCACCCTGGGAGACCTTTCCCTCATTGGGGAATGGATGAGGGGATGGGGTGGGGAGAAGCTGGAAGAGGAATGGGAGGAGGAGAGGGAGGGGGAGCAGAGATCTGTATGTGAAAACAAATAAACAGAAGAGGGCTGAGCCCTTAATATAGAAAGAGTGTAGGTCACAGAGATAGAGGTGAGGAAGTGAAATAGAGATTGAGCGTTTGATCAGAGTGCTGTACAGACATGTGTGGGAATGTTATAATGCAATTGTTATGGGTAGTAACCATAATACATGTTCTAACAGAAGAAAATTGAAACCAAATTTAAAATAATTAATACACATGGGCTTAGGAAATAAGGTACATATCCATCTCCACCTGCATGAGTTGTTCTGAAGATAAGGCAGATTCTTAGCTGTCACATAGTCTCATATTACTATGTCCTTCTACCCAGATCCTCCAGAGAAACAATAAACCCCTGAAAGTAGCCTCAACTTCAAATCTCATCCTGTGTCATGTAGCACAGGCCTGAAATTAAATTCTCCTGCTTCTTGTCTGTGTTGGCCCTCCCATTCACAGAGAAATAGTGAATTCTATGGAGACATATTTTATCTGATGGTAATAAAACTGCTTCCGAGTCACACCGAGTGACCATCATTACTAGAGATCTTTAATCTGAAGGAGGATCTCTCCTAGCATCCCAGTCCCTGTATAACCTCACATCTTTACCTTTCTCCCCACTTAAAAAATATTCATACAACAAGGAGAGATACATGAATCAGTGATAAACTTAAAAGTCCAAATAATAAAACAGGTAACCTGATCTGAAGGAATCACTGGATCAAAAATGTCTTGTATTGTTACCAAAAATATTCACTAATAAATCCAGCAATCTAAAAATAACTTTAATGATCCACAACATTCCAATAGTTTCTAAAACTAAGGGAAAAAAATCTTTTCAAATCTTTCCATAAAAGAATTCTTTTTATAAAGCCCTTACTCTCTTACCAAGTAAAAACACCTTCAAAGAGAAGTATCTGGCTGTGTCTTTGACTAAGAACATGAAAACTTCCTCAATGAGAGTATAATATCCATGACTTCATAGTGAATGACGTGGTAAAAAGACCATTCTTGATCAAGATGCCTTCCCTGAAAACACAAGACTCAATCCACATGAACAAATTGACAAAGAGCATAGCGTAGTCACAAGTGAACAAACTCACACATGAAAAGGAGTGAAATATGCCACTGCCAGGAACAAACATAGAACTAGAGAAAGTTTGCTACAAATGATCCAATTCTACATACACAGAAATATGCATTTTTATGTACCTCTGATCATGTTCAGACAAATTTTTGTATATTGGGAATTATTGAGCACGTGGCATGAGCCAGGGAGTGACATAGAGCTAGTGAATATCACCACAGTTTACTACACGATGACCTGATAGTTTCTCATTGTGTACATACATACATTAGAGATATATGCAGAATAACAAAATTAATCTAAATATATACAATTTGGATACAATATACAAAAATCCTATCCAATGTAAAATATTTAAAGATAATAAATGCTCTTGAAAGAAGATTCAATAATCTATCCTTATATTCTATTATATCTGTAACCCATTTTTCTTTCTTTCTTTTATTTTAAACAAGAACCTTGAATCTAAACTCTCGTGTTCAACTTTTTCTACCATAACCAATAACAATTTTTAACCAATTACCCTAAACAATGACAATCATCCATAACCCACTGAAAAGCCAAAAACAACACACTCCACTTCTTGGGAATGTGGACTCGGTGTTCTTAAGTTTACTTCCTGCTGTCTGGGGTCAATGGCATCTTCAGGCAATTCTGGAAAGAAAAGTTTTGTTAATAGTCAAGTCCTGAATTAAGTAGTTGTAACATTTGGTTTCCAGTCTCTGCATAGCAGGAAAGTGCATGGCTTATCTCAAGTCCTGACTAGAGTAGTCTGCGAAGCTGGCTCATCTCATCTAGCCCCTGGAAACTGTCCTGAGCAGTTTGTACTTCAAATCTGATCTTTGGTGGGTGTTTGTCAGCCTGCAGGATTTGTCAGAGTTCATGTGGGGCCCCAACTTCCTTTTGGATATGTCAAGTTCACAATTAGGCATTGTCATGGATCACTGCAGAAAAACTGACAAGAAACTAACACCAAACACAATGTACAGGAAGCTAAAATATATAAGTATTTACTTATCATAGGATTAATAACAATAGAACAGTCCCTTATTTTTAGTTATTCTTCTGTTCAGTATCAGGTGCCTCTTATAATATGGGAAAAAGGTTATGATCAAGGCATAAAAATTGCATTGGGCACTTCTTAAGAAAAGTGATTGACACAATGTAGAGTTGTCTCCCCCACCCCATCTCAGGTTATGTCACTTTGAAGGTCCAGGATCAGTACCAATGGCACCAGGGTACAGGCCTACTTCTTCTAAGAGAGCATATGATCCCAGATTAGAGTAGAGCCATCCTAAAACCAATATGAGGAGGTTGAGAGCCTGAATTTGTGTGTAGCCATTCACCTTTGCAATAAGATTTCCAGCATCTCCCAGGTGGTAGTAAACTTAGGGTAGACTGCCAGTAAAATCCAGATGAAGGTGTTTTTGTGGTTCTGAAAAGCAGTTGCTCTATAGTTGACCATTTTCTCCAGGTAATCTGGGCTGCTGGGATAACACCAAGGGGGCTTCTGCATCTCCCTTTTATTCTGAAGACAAAGGTAGAAAGATTTAAAAATGTAGACTCTCAAGGCCATCAAGGACCCATTACAACACCCTGAAGTGAAAACCAAGCATAAAAATGTTCCTCAGTGTTCTCAGGGGTTCACAGACCCAGCGAGGAACTGCAGTGGATCACAGGGACCAGAAAGGTTACCTACTACTGCCTGACCTGTGTTACCTTGGCTTCCCTGTGGGAATGTGGCCAGAGGTGTTGGGTCAGAGTGTGCTCCCAACATCTCCAGCGGTGGCCAAGACCACCTATCTTGGCTTTACTGTGACCTGAGCCACCAGAAGTCTGGAATAAAAAAAAATCCTGATTGTACAAGGATCTACAGACAAGTGAGTCAGTTGAGGCTGCTACTGGCCTCTGGTTACCTGGTAACAAGAATTCCAAGATCCATTTGGACCACTGTTCAAAAAGGGAGGTCAATTTCTGTGGCCTTCCAGCCTGAGCCTCTTCTTTATATGCTTTCTGTAACCAAGGGTGCCAACTCCTCTCCTCCTGCCTTTCCATGTGCACAGCAACACACAGTGGCATCCATATGCTCATGCTACACACTGACCTGAGAAGCATGGTCAGCCCTCAGAAGCCAGACCCTCACATTTGAGAAAGTAGGAGAGGTTTCCAAACAATCCCCTCTAAACCACTTACATCCCAGAAAAAGTAATTTCTTCTTAGGATTTTCCCACTGCCTAACCTGCTTCCTGTAGATTATCTAGTGTCCATTTCCTAGTATGTAATCATGTGGATTTAATTACAGATACCTATAGCCGGGTTCTCTATACCAAATAGGGCCATGTGCCCATGTCCTCACACCCATACCCATAAAGTCACCAAAAGGACCCACTTACAAGGGCCCAGGAAAATGTCAGTGTAGAAAAGGGTTATGCTTAGGTGGACTTAGGGATATTTAGTTGAGGTTAGTGGTAGAGTATAAGACAGAAGCAAAGTGTATGCCTTTGTCTTTGATCATACATTTTCCTTAGAGGCCAAGCTAGGCTCTTTTCCTTTTCTATGCATTCTAATGTTTATTTCCTTTGGGCTTCCACAGGCAGCAGTGTGCCTCTTCTGTATCCTCAGATATTGCTCCCTGGGTTCTAGTTTGCTAGGTGTCCCACACTGCTCACAATATTACTTACCCTGATGGAAAACTGTGCACTAATGTTAAGAATTTGGTAAACGTTTCCATATCTTAACTTTAGATGATCAGCTGAAAATGCATTCATATTTCAATTTCAGGCTCACTGAAGGAAGCATAAGAAACATAAAAATTCAATGCAAATCCAAAATAAAGGAGTATGTTTGAGTTTCCTAAGTTCTATAGAAATAGAAACATCCAAACTGGTATCAAGACTATGAAATATATAGGGAGTTAAGAAGGACCAAAAGAGTTCAAAGGGACTTATGGGAATAGAAGGATACATGAGAGGGGGCATGCTGATGTAAATATGTGTTCATTTGATGAGATCCTCATGCATTACATTGCCATGCAAGATGAACATTTATACATTAAAATATTTTAATCATGTAATTATTTTAATGAGGTAATTAATAATTAAACATTAATAAATTAATTACTATTTAATTAATTTAAATAATTTAAATTATTTTATAAAAGAAACATACCTAAACATAATAAATGCTATATACAGCAAATGAATAGCCAACTTCTACTTTGATTCTCCCCATTTAGTTTAATGGAGAGAAACACAAAGCAATCCCAGAAAAATCGGGAACAAGACAAGACTGTCCACTTTCTCTGTATCTATGCTATATAGTACTCAAAGTTCTAGCTAGAGCAATAAGACAACATAAGGAGATCAGAGGGATACAAATTGTAAAGGAAGTAGTCAAACTTTTGATATTAACAGGTGATAAGATAGTGTACATAACTGATTCCCAAAACTCTAGCAGAGAACTCCTACACCTTCAGTAATGTGGCAGGATACAAGATTAACTAAGAGAACCAGTAGTCCTCCTATATACATGTAATAAACAGTCAGAGAAAAGAAATCAGAGAAACATCACCCTTTACAATAAGCACAAATAGCAGACAATGTCTTGGGGTAATTCTAACAAAGAATTGAAAGGCCTATATGACAAGAACTTTAAGTGTTTGAAGAAAACATTGAAGAAGATATCAGAAAATGAAAAAAATTCTTATGCACTCTGATAGGGAAGAACAACATAGTTAAAATGGCAATCTTTCCAAAAGCAACCTACAGATTCAATGCAATCCCCTCAAATCCCAATACAAGTTTTCAGAGCCCTCCAAAGGAAAAGATGCAATTTCATATGGAAAAACAAAAAGCCAAGTTATCCTAAAATCCTATTTAACATAAAAAGTATTGAAGGTATCCCCATCCCTGACTTGAAGCCTAACTATAGAGCTACAGTAATAATAATAATAAAAATAATAATTAAAAAAACCCAGCTTGGTATTGGCATAAAAACCAACATGTTGATCAACAAAATTAAATTGAATATCCTGAGATTAATCTACACACCTATGAACACCTGACTTCTGACAAAGAAAATAAACTCAATGGCATTCTTGAAGGTTGTGTGTCTCATAATAATTTGTCTGGGCATCATTTTGTCCTTCTCTTTTTCTTTTCCTCTCTGATATTTTGAATATGTGTTATGATTTCTGATGTACTTCTTATGGAACTTCCGTGTGTGCCACTGTGTCTATGTATTTCATGTGCTTTCTCTTTGGCTATTTGTCTTCTGTTAGTTTGTTTCATCTTATTTGATATAGTTGGTTTTTACTTTTTATCTTATTTCATTTTATTTTTAAGATTTATGTTTGTATTCAAATGGGAGAGAGAATGGATAGGAGTTTATTTTGCTGGGAGGTTGGGAGGATCCAGGAGGAAATGGTAGACCAAACCACAATAAAATATATCGGATGAATAAAGTTCATTTCAGCCTTAACCCCGCCACACACGGCTGCGGTCCTCCAGCTCTCTGGTCGCCCATCGGAGCTTTAGCCGTCTGGGGTTCCCATTTCCGTCAGTCGTGAGCCCACTTGTGCTTGCAAGACACACTCCGATGAATGTGGACCAGGTCTGTGGGGCTCAGGGGCTCCTGGGCGCGGCTGCAGGCCCGGAGGGGCAGCCAAGGCGCTGTGCTTCTTCCGGGCCGTGCGCTGGCCCTGCAGGTAGCTTCTTAGGGCAGCAAGAACTTGCTCCAGAATTTCCCTTTTCTCTCCTGGGTCAGAAAGTGCTTTCAGAATTCACAGTGTGTCGGGATCCTTACCCTGTTCAACACATTTCCCTTCTGTTGAACTTTTCTTTGGGACACAATGAATACCAGTCTAGGCAGGGGTGAGACAAGTCCCCACTCACCCCTGTGTGTTGGCATCCTCTCTACTAGGATGGAGCTAGTAATCTCAATTTTGGCAGCTTCTCCTTATTTACAACTACTCCTTTCATGGGTGCTAGGCAAATCTCGTATGGGAATGTGGCTGGCCCAAACATTTTCTTTTGCTCATTTACAGATTTTGCTCGCCTAACACAAGAACCAGTGCAGTGCCTGCTTATGTTCTCCAGGCACAGGGAAGACACTCAACACCACAGTGAAGGACTCAGAGGAAAGGACACTTGAGTCTGGACACCGACTAAATGACCTGCAGAAAGACAGACATGGTGACCCACTCTATAATTCTAGTATTCAGGAGGCAGAGGCTGGGGAATCACAGCAAGACTTGGACGAACCTACTCTACACAGTGAGTTAGCACAATCCTGTCTCAAAAAACCAAGAAGGCTGCCAAGAGTACTCAGCAGGTAAATGCACCTGATGACCTAAACTTTATCTTTAGAACCCACATAAGGGTGGAAGGAGAGAATTAACTCCACAGAATTATCATCTAATTGGCACTTGTGCATGTACACACACTGACACACACACACACACACATACACACAAAGCCCTCATGCAGACACTCACCCATACACTGGCACCTATTTTCTCCAAGTTAGCCTTCTTCTCTGTGAGAAGAGCCAGTTCTTTTAGAGGCGTCATTACTGAGTATAGGACTTACCCTGTTGGGCCTGAGAAGTTGGCTGGGTGAGAAATGGCTGTTGTTTATTCCCTCTCTGATATTCCAGCTTTCCCCCCAGTATCTGGCTCCAAGTTATAATACTAAATAAAATTTGTGCAATAGTAAATTGTTTATACCTTCTGATATTTTGGCTATTCAAAACAAAACCAAGCCATATTTGCTGACCTACAGGAACTCTAACATGTGGAGCATCAGTCTAAATAAGTACAACTTCCTTTGTCCTAATTAAATACCTAAAGTATATCAGGAGTGTTTCAATAATCCTCCAGAACAAACTACTTAAAACGTCTAACAATATTAGGAAAGATATAAAGATGAGTAAAACAAGCAAACAATGATAAGAATTACAAAACTCTAGTGAAAATAAACAACTATATAAAATGACTGATACCCCATATTCATAAGCAGGAAGACTCCAGAACACCAGGGTTTCTGATTTGATTGGCAGGATTAATGACATCCTGCTCGTTCCTGATAAATTATTTGGGGGGGGGATAAATTAAATTTGTTTTTCTTTAATGTGGTTTCTTCAAATAGACAAGGTTAGCTTAGAGTCACTAAGTAGCTCGAACTTATGCTGATCCTCCTGTTTCAGCTCCTGTCAGCTGGAACATGGGCATGAGTCACCAAGCCCTGCCTAAAAAGCCATTCTTATCTTTATATGGAGACAAGAAATCCAGAATGGACAACATAGTTCTAAAGTCAAAAACAAAGTTAGAAGACCAACGCTACCAGCCTTTAAAGCTTACATAATACGAACAGTATGCAGAAGAGCAGACTCACACAAACATGAAGTGAACGGACAAAGGAGTGAAAGCCGCAAAATGGTCTTTAAAAAACTATGGTGCTGAGACAATTTCACAACAGGAATGAGACTAGAGAAACCTCACACATCGAGACATCGTCCTTTACAAAATGTGTCCTTTGCAACAGAGAATGCAAAATGACTCAGCAACCTAAACAGAAGGTTATAAAACTTATATAACGTAGGCAAAAATCTAGGTGGTACTGCGTTTGACAATGTTTAGAGATGACACTCTCGAAAGTTTAATTTTGTTCTATGACAGAAACCTTGTCAACGCAATGAATAACAAGGCAGACTGGGAAGGAATAACTAATAAAGTAGTGTAACACAGAATACATAAAGCATCCTAAAGGGACTGAAGAGTTGGCTAGGTGTTAGAATCCATCCTGCTCTTCCAGGGGACCAATTAAGTTCCAACAGACATGTTGGGTAATTTACAACCACTTGTAACTCTCATCCCAAGACATCAAGCACTCCACCCTCTTATGAGTATACACAGCATGGAAACACAAACACAACTAAAATAATAATAAATTCTTTAAAAAAACTATAAGAATTTTCAGGGAAGAGATTCACAGTATGAAAACACAGCCATTTTGGAAGACAATGTGGTAATTTCTAACAAGCTGAATGTATTCTAATAAACTAACAGATCTTTTGTGTATGTTCTTGATTTTTATCCAAGGAAACTAAAAACTTATGTCCACAACAAAAATTGCAAACAGATAGATACTCACCCACAGCCATTTTATAATTAATCACCAAAACTTGAATGTTCATCATTTTCTAAAATATACCATGGGGTGAAGATGTTGGTAATAAAAGATAGTGCTACGGATGTACAAAGGCTAATAATCATGTGGTGGGGATGCTAATCTGGGATGATGTTGTACATACAGAGGTCGGCAATTCAATAACTATCTGCATCTTTTCAATTTTGCTTTGAACTTAAAACTACTCTTAGACAAAAAGATTTCTTTCAAAATCATAATATAATTATTTTATTTCCACTATCTCTTTACTCCTTCTAAAGAACTGGAATTTTTAAGAGGAAAAAGTACAGGTTAACAGTGGTAAGCACTTCTAGATTCAGATAATCATAACTAGATGACTGCTTTATGAAAACATAACTTACCCAAATGCTTTAAGTGTGCAAATCGGGACTTGAAATGTTCTTCACAATAGGTACACTTAAAAGGTTTATCTTGTGAATGCAAAAACATATGTTCCTCCAAGTGTGGTCTTTGAGTAAAAGATTTCTTACAAATCTAAATGAGAGTGTATATAAATCATAGCTACCTTAATCTAAGACTGAATTAAAGCTCATGATAAAGGTAAAACATACAAATTCAAGTGAAGAGAAAATTCTGCCAACAGAAAACTTACCTGAGTATTATCAATTTTCTAACTGTGCCAAAAAAGGGGAGAAAATAAGAAACACCAGAAGAATTATAGGTCATAATTATGTTAAATTAATCCTAAAGTTAGATGAATTTCCACTCAATATGTTTAATATGGCTATAACATACTTAGCATCTTAATTCTAGATTGCAATTTCTTTTTTTAAAAAAGAGACATATTTTGTCATAATTATGTTAAATTAATCCTGAAGTTAGATGAATTTCCACTCATTATGTTTAATATGGCTGTAACATACTCTTAGTATCTTAATTCTAAATAGCAATTTCTTTTTAAAAAAAGAGACATATTTTTATTTTATTCATGTCAGTGTTTTGCATGCATATATGTATTTGTATCACCTGTGTGCCCATGGAAGTCAAAAAAGGGCACTGAATCCCCCAAATCCTGGATTTATGAGTAGTTTTAAGTGGGAACAGAATCTGGGTCCTTTGCAAGAGTAGCCAGTGTTCTTTGATCCAATGAGCCATCTCTCCACCCATGGATATCAATTTTTTAATCCACAAAATAAAACCAAATTTATATCAGGAATAACAAAGTCTTAGCATTATTACCATATATTTACTTAGAATTATCATTAATTAAATCACAAAAAAATTCCTCAACTTTTATCTCAAAGTTTCCAGAAATAAGAAAACACAGTATATAAAAATATGAAATAAGGTCAGGTGGAGGTGCACACCTTCAATCCCAGCACTCAGGAGACAGAGGCAGGCAGATCTCTGAGTTCTAGGGAGGTCTACACTAAAAATTCTGTCTTAAAAAACAATTAACAACAAAGTGATGTAAGTCAGGGATTTAAAAAGACTGAAGCTGCTGTAACAGATAACAGTACGAACTAAGCACAATTCCAAGATTATTTTATTTAATACTCAAAATGTTACAGTGCAGCTATGACTAACAATATCATTATTTTAGAGTTGAGAATAATAAAACCTAATAAAGTGAAGACATCTTGTGTAGAGTCAAAGAAATTAACTTCAGTTTTTTGAAGCTGCAAACAGATAACTAGTGATAACTGTGGAAGTAAGCAATGTATGTAAGTTAATCTTTATAGTAACAATGTAAATGACAAGCAATATTAAATACTAAACTATATGCAACTAAATACTGAAAAAATCCTATGTGGTGTGACAAAATAACCAGAAATCCTTTGCTACTATTCCCATTGAATTCTTCTTCCCCACACTCTGTTCTAGAGCCAACCACTTAACCAACAGCATGTGGTGGTTATGATCTGGGACATCTGAGGGCTTCACTAGGCTTCTTGGCACTTAAGATAAACTTAAGATAAATTCAAAAACAAATAAGGTTAATTTTAAATTGGCAATTCCAAAAATGCTCTGCAAACTTTACATAGTAATTTCGCTCATGACCTTTTCTACAAAAAAAAGGGTAGGTCCCCAGTTCAAGGAAGGGGGCATTCTCTACTTCAACTGTGACTCTAGAATTATTGACATATGAAGCAGAGTCAGCTGACTGTGATTTGTTTAATAATGAAAGAGGTAATAACAGATACAACATTTTAGCAATCACATTATCATGCATTGACACTATCACACAATGCTGTTACATTGCTGTAATAATTAGTTCTCTCTGAACCTAGTTATGGGTGGATAGGGAGGTGAGATCTGGCAGGGATTGGAAGGCAGGCAGACATGGTTAATATACATCATATGAAAACTTTTTTCAATAAAAATGCTTAAAACAAATAAAGTGGAACAGAAGGATCTTGAGGTGATCAATTCCCATCTTCCTGAGGAACCAGCACAGATCTGCAGAGTGGCTGAACAAGTCTGCACTCTCTTCAGCAGTGAGGAGAGTGCCCCTTGCTCTGTATCCCTTCCAGCATAGGCTGCCACTGGTGCTTCTCATCCCAGACATTCTGACAGCTTAAGATCAAATCTCAAAGTAGTTTGAATTTTCATTCACCTGGTAGTTAAGGATGTTGAACATTTAAGTGTTTCTCAGCCACTTGAGTTTCCTCTATTGAGAATTCTCTTTAGATCTCTGCCCATATTTTAAATGGAATATTTGGCTTGTTGATATCTAGCTTCTTAAATTCATTATATATTTGGATGTAAGTCCTCTATTGGATTTGAAATTGGCAAAAATCTCTTTCCATTTTGTCATTGGGAGAACAAATGCCAGTAAACTAACTGAGCAAAGAACAAATGAACTCAGAGATGGAAGCAGCAAGCACCGGACACTCTCAGGTCTGCACCAGGTCCCCTGTGCGTATTTTATAGCTTTCGGTTCAGTATTTTTAAGAGTCTACAGAGTGTGTGAAAGAATGGGTCTCTGACTCTTTTGCCTGCTCTTTGGCTCCTTTCTCTCTGTTGGTTTGCCTTGTCCACGTTCAATTTGGTGGCCTTTGGTTGAACTTTTATTTTACTTCATCATGAGTGTTGCTATCTCTTAGAAGCCCACTCCTTTCTATTGGGACAGGAAGGGAGAGGATCTGGAATGAAGGGAAGGTGGGAAACAACCGTGAGGAGCTGGGGGAGAGGAAACTGTCATCAGGATGGATTGGATGAGTAAAGATGTTTTCAAGAAAAGGGTAAAACACTAATAATAGTAAAGTATATTGAAAACCTCCAATAAAGAATTCATAAGCAATTTACTTTGACAGTATACCAATAACGTAAAGTGTATGATCTATTCACCCAGCACGTCTTTATTAACTGACCTTATATTTTATGCAGAAAGATGAATCAAGTCAACCGAATGACTAAGCTTTTTAAGCAAAATAACACGTTTTATAGAAGTGTATTCTACTGAAAGCACATAGTCTTTAAAATCAACTGTTTTCTAAAACTGAAAACCTACCTCCAGACCAATTCGAAGCCACAAAGGATTATATGATGACAGCCAATTCAGTACTTTTTGGCATTGTCCTGAAACATAGACTAAAAGAAAATTAAGTGTATATTACTAAGCAGAGACAATAAATAAACCTCTACAGAGCATATATCAATGCAAAACAGAAACAATGAGTTATATTTCTTAAACATAGAACCACATTCATATCTGTTAGATTTTAAGTAGTCAAGAAATGCAGCATCTCATGAAGATCTCATTGAAGGGGATTGAACTCATTATCTGGATGGCATAATTTCGTGTTTTGTTGCATCAACAGTCCTAACAGCCAAATGAGGCAATCTTAATATCTCCAACAGATGAATGCATAAAGCAAGCACATTTAATCTATGTACAGATACTGACACACTGACATACAGACAGACTCTCTCTCTCTCTCTCTCTCTCTCTCTCTCTCACACACACACACACACACACACACACTAAGCATACACGCACAGACAGACAAGACACACACACAGATATACATACACACTAAGGTAACTGTGAATGTTACTTACTTAGATTGTGACCACCATTCACTGCACAAGGTATAACTGAATCACATTTTAAATATATACAACTTTTGTCAATTAACCTAGAATAAAACTGATTTAAAAGTAATGCAAAAACTTGACAATATTTTAAAAGAAAGAATCTTGAGATTTCTATAATCTTACCAATGTCTTTCCAGAGGTGTCTATCTTTCCGTACCATTAGTCATCCAACTTTAATTTCAATTTCAAGGTTTTTAATAGCTTTAACTATTTTCTCTGAAGTAAACATGGAGCAAGCTGCCCGGAATAATCTATTCATCCTGAAGCTGACTGTGTAAGCTCTGAGAGAAACTTCATCCTTGGTAGGTGTTTTCGGAACGCTAATTTTATGTTGGTTCTCGACTCCCAGAACAAGGGAGGCAGCATTTACTGATCAAAACAAGAGGAGAAAGCTTCTGATTGTGCATCACCTCTATGCCTTCCTAAACCCAGAAACTGGACGCAGGTAAGATGGATGCTCAAGAAGGATTATTTGTTCCTCCCACCAAGTCGTTTCCTGAGTCTCCAACACTGTTCACTGAGAACCTTTAAGCAAGATCTATCTACAGAACGCCTGTGGAGTAAACAGCTTCCCATTAACTCCATGCACAACTTCAAACATTAGTACTTTCACCTCATACTAGAAAAATGACCTCCCAACAAGTTCCTCTGTTTCTACCTCCTTATAACAAAAAGTTAAGCTTCAAGGCAGTGGTTCTCAACCTTGTTAATGCTGCAACTCTTCAATACAGTTCCTCATGTTAAGTGATTCCCCAACCAGAAATTATTTTCTTTGCGGCTTCACAACTGTAATTTGCTAGTGCAATGACTTGTAAATATCTGATATGCAGAGTATCTGAAATGTGACCCCTGTGAAATGGGTTTTGAGAATCTAAGGACTATGATTCACTTGAATTATGACAATTTTAATTTTGTGTTTGGGTTTATATGCACGCGCACATGTTGGAGCCAAAAAGATAATCTGGGTTTGTCACTTCTCAATGTCCTCTGCCTTCTTACTGATTTTTGCATTGGTTTCCACTGACATGGAACTGACCAAGTAGGCTAAACTAGCAACATGTGAGCCCAAGGATCTGCCTGTCTACACGCTAACATGCTCTGGGCTGCTTTTATGTGGCTTCCAAGAACTGAACTGAGGTCCTTATGCTTGCAAGGCAAGCACTTTGCCAATTAGCTGTCTCCCCACCTCTATGTGGAACTTTTATAAAACACATGTATCCTAAGGTGGGAAAACCACTAGGAATTTGACATTGTTTCTTCCTTTTGAAGAAGAAGAAGAAGAAGAAGAAGAAGAAGAAGAAGAAGAAGAAGAAGAAGAAGAAGAAGAAGAAGAAGCACAATGGTAGAAATTGTGTAACACATAGATGCTCTAATGCCATAGATACAAAGCAGTATCTGTCTGCAAGCACAAGGAAATCACGTTACAAGGACGCCCACGTAGGTTTATTCCTTATTGTCTCTACACTGGGCCAGCACATCGCTCATGCTGTGTTTCCTTCTCCTTCACAAGAGATCCCTCTAACTCTTTCCACTCTGCCTACAACCATTTCGTCCTGCAAAATAAGCACTAGAATATTTAAAAATTCCTCGTGAACTGGCTTTCAGGTTCCTCGTAACTTTCCTGCACACTCCTCAAACCAGTACAACAATGAGCTAGTAAAACATCATTAAGCATAATATAACACACGTTTACTTTGGGAGACATCTTTTTGACAGTGAGGTCATCAGGCCACCAAGTGAAGCCCCGTTCCTGCTTTTCCTTTCAGCGTTCATCATAGAACATGGTCTTTGCAGCAAATGGCATCGGGTGTCTAGGAATAGCTAAAAACATAAATAATTACTGCATAAAAAATTTCCTTTCAGTTATTTTTTAAATAGATCAAAAGGACTTTTGTACTAGCAAAATCATCTTTAAAACACTGACCAATATTTGCTTTTGCTACTTGCTAGAGAGAGGTGTAAACTTCTGAAGTGTGATATATAGTCAAAGCAAAGGCTAAATGCATTATTTCTCTGTTAGCCTATTTCTCAATTCATTAAATACAAAACACTATGTTAAATGAAAACACTTGCCTGCTCTTCATGGCTTTATAGAGGTCAGATGAGGCCGTGTTACCAAAACAATGGGCCGTGTCCTTTTCTTAGTTTTAGAAACAGGTGTTTTTAATACTAATTAATCTAAAATAAAAGAAAGCACAATAGCTTTAAAAACTAAAATAAATTTTCTAAAAAGATAACTAATTTCAAAATCAAATTTGGGTTCTTCAGTCACATTCATTAAAGAGATATTGAATAACAACTGTGCTCTAGGTGCTGATGTTACGAACTTCAGTAATCACACTAGCCAACCCCTGGGGGCTGCAGCTGCAGAGATGGAGCCACTGTTAGGAACTCTTGCTGTTCTTCCAGAAGATTTAAGTTCAATTCTCAGATCCCACATCTAAAAGTCCAGCTCCAGGGGACTACTCCCTCTCTAGCTTCTCTAGGCAGCAGGCATGCACATCTTCCACAGACAGACACGGCAGGCAAAACACCCATAGTCATTAAGCTGAAAATAACATCTGCAAGTTACAGATCACAAGCCAGTTAATGACCTATAGAAGCTGGCATCCCAATGAAAGCACAGCTTAGTGTGTGCACGTTTCCAGACTGTGCTACATGCAGGGAAATGCAAAACTGAAAGGCATGGTCCCAGGCTTTAGGCAGTTGTAAGCCTTGAGCAGTATCATGGGGAAGAACTCACCACGATTCCTTTAAGGAATACAGCCCACTGACTAAGCTGCAATAAGGATGAAGCTAAGATAAGATCTGAACAACGGCCAAGAGGGGAGAGTTCAGCAATATTAACAGCAGTGGCAACGGACACTTAAATATATTGTGTCAGGAACGATCAAACATTAAATTCATAAACACAATAAATCATCCGTAATTTATATAATTAACATACTGGGACTTAGAGCAATTTTGCAGTAAATGTTACTCAAGCTGGCAAATCAAAAATATAATGTACGTAATTCTCTCTAAATCTAGCAAACAGGCCTTACTAGGTTGCTGCGTCAAATAAACAGTAGGTTTAAACAACAGTTTCATGGTCGTTTTGTGTTTATTCATGAATTCATTGATTCTCTTTATTACTTATTGTCCGTTTTGTAGAAGATCAAAACCAATATTTCCTTAAAATACAAAGAATTTATTTGTTTACACCACATCCACATAAAACAGTGAAGCAGTGAGGTACTCCAAAAAGGAATGTGCAATTTATTTATATTTGAAAATTTAACTAGAAGGGCAGATTGGCCTCCAAGTTCTGATGTGCTGATGCAAACAGTAATAAATGGAACTTTCACGTCCTACTCAGGAAACCTATATGATTTCCTGCTGTTATCTCACACTATCAGCTAAGGACGTCCACTGTATGACCTGTTCACCCAGCCCGACAGCCTTTGACTCTGAAGTAGAATAGTCAGGATAGCCTTCTTAGCATTCTTTGTATCTCACTAACATTTGTGTCTGTTGGTTTCTTGGCAATTCATGTTCTCATTTTAGGTATTAAAAGCTTAACTTTGTTAAACTCCACTGCCTAATAGATTTCCCTCTAGTAACCTTTCAAATACAAATAAATATTTAGAATCATGCCTGTATTAGAATTTACATAGAAAGGATGGGGGATAACCACAAATAAGGACAATTCCAAAGTTGTTGTTCCAAGTAGAGAAAAATTTTGCATCCTTATTCACTAATGTCTGTATTGAGGAAGGATTTGGCTTTATATTAAGCAAATGAAAGAGACTGTTGGAAGAGCCAAGTAACACCATGTTGACTCTAGGTCTAGGAATTAGGAGACCATCCTGAAAACTATATACATGAAGATTCATGTGCATAGCTACCATTCAGAACTGCGACATATGATGCTATAAAATGAGTATAAAAATTCTTCTTAGAGTCCAAAGATTAGAGCAATAAAAACTTCTAGAAGAAAAGAACCAAGAGGGTATACCAGTATTGTAAGAAGGCCAATGACAATATGAAAAGCATTCCAGAAAGGCAGAGGTTCAAGTTATAAATAGTTTGCTAACAGAAGATTCAAGATGATTTAGGAAGCAACTACTGTATTTATAATTTGGATGTCATCGACCATATATCCCTGGAGGCCATGCTTCAGGTAAAGTGAACTAAGTCTTCAGTACAGAGCTGTGTGTTCAGGTTAACAAGTTACTTTAGAAGGCAAGCAAAGACAGTGAGATGAGAGGCATTTAAACTGTCAGATTCTTCTAAACATCTAGCCAGGCAGAGGAGTGACTCTGACAACCATAAAGGCCACAGTAGAAACTTAAAAAAAAAAAAAAGACATGTAAATTATAAAAACCAATGTTTACACTATCACTTAATGCCAATTTTTCTAAGTTAATATAAAACAATGTAAAAGGCTGTTGCCTAGCCAGCAGGCAACACAAACATAAGACTCAGAACCAAAAATAAAACAAAACAAACAAGCCATTTATTTAGAAGTACACTCTAGGAAGTCAAAACAACCTATACAAACAACACATCTCAAAAAAGTACAAAATATTCAATCCAGAAAAGATAGTCTTAAAAAAACACTCTTAAAGAACTAATGCTCAAACCTCTCCTGTCAATAATCAATTAGAGTGAATGGTAGGAACGACATTAAAGTTCATAAAATATACAACATTAATGCTGTGATTGAGTGAAAAGCAATGGATGGTATTTATTAGCCCTTAACACTTTATAGTCACTTCGTAAAGGTGTTCTGGACACTTTGTAAGGTTGATAGAAATTAGTGCACTCCTTTTATGCTATCATTACTTAAAAGGCAGTCATTTATTAAAGCACCAGTTTAAAATGAGATTTTTATTCCTCTTTTCCCCAGAAGTAAAGATCTAAATTAAAAGTCTGCAAACTTTACTACTTTTGTAGTTGCTTGAATGTGTCTTGCTGGCTTAAGGAACAAACCCTATGGTTATGTGGTATTTTAGGCTGCCAAAACCAAAGGAATTCCTTTAAAAAATAACCACAACTTCACACACACACACACACACACACACACACACACACACACACACACAAGCTAAGGCAGAAATCATTTTTAGAATGTAGTAAAAAAAATAAGCCTATTTTTCAATAGTATTCATCAAAAAAACGCGAGAGAAATGAATATTCTAACTTGTAACTGGTTGGTCAGTGTGACTGTTCCCATAGTAGTTTCCCTACTTATTTTATACATATAAACACAAACATTTAATACTTAATCTCAGTGTTCAACCTAACACATTTTTTAACCCATTATCCAAGGACTTCAACTGTGCTTCTTTGGACAAAGATAAAGTCACATAAAGAATTTAAAACTGTCCAATACCTACTCAAAATCTTTGGTACATAAAGTCAGAGATAGTTAATAAATTTTTGTACTCAATAACTTATTCAATTTAAATATTAAGTGTTAACAGTTATCTATTTAAAATGAATTTAAAATAATAAATTATACTCACAAAATAAAATATTCACAGTGAGGCTAAACTTAGTTGTAAGATTCAAATTTTTAAGATTAGTTACAAAATAATGATTTCAGAGTCATAGAATTTTGAAGAATGGGGCTTATTTTATAATTTTTGTGCCAACTTTGAAAGCTAATATACATTCAGTTTACCCAAATCCATGTTCTTACGTTGTTGGAAGCTAGATGGAGCAAGGTGATTTTCCCATTACTATGGTTTTACTTATTGCTTCATAAGTACTATACTGCCCTCCTCCAGACTGCAGTAGGAACAAGGGAATGCAGTTCCTAGCACAGAGTGTGCATCCATTAATGCTACAACTCCTTCGGCCATGAACTGCAGTGAGCCACAAGAGTTCAAAGGATTCTTTCTCTCTAAAATGGAAACACATCATTCCCTTTCTATGTCAGAACTGCTTACAGGATCCAAATGAGATAACACGTGAAAAGGTTTGAAATAATACATGATTTCAGCTTATCTACATTTTATAACTAAATAAATATACAATTGTATTTTACTTTACACAAGAGCTATATTCTTGAAAAGTCCTATGTAAACCAATTCCTAAAATTAAATCATATATTTAAAGTATTAGAGCATCATTATTAAAAGGACCTTAAATTCCTTCAAAACCCAAGGCATTGTTTTCACTGTGAAAATGCTGTGTCCTCCTCTTCTGCCAAAATATACACTATATTATGCACATCACACACATTTACACCATTTGCCTTTTTGATAAACTAAAAATTTTTTCTGCATTAGCTTATCACTAAGACGTCTATTTATAGTAAGGTGTTTTAATTTCAGTAAGATATTTAGTTAAAATCTTATCTGCCTTTAGGATAAAAATCATAATTCATATTTTGACACTTGATTTGAAAGTCTAGGACTCTGGTCCTCTGAGTCCAGCTCCCTCATCAGTCCCCACAGCATATTTACACGCTAAGTAAAGAAAGATACTTTAACAAGAAGAAATAATGTGGAATTAAGTCTACTGGTTCCAAGACAAATACAACTAAACTTTTATAAGTGAGGCAAAACTCAGGTTACCCTTATCATTTACATTAGCTACTTTGGTTAATGCCTCTGTTTGTCTGAACATTAATATGGCAACTGTTCCTATAAAGTACCTTCATTTCTTTAGTGTTTAAAGAGTTTCCTCATTATTGACTACATTTTATTCTCTAAACGCTCATTATTTTATTTGTGATATGTTCTCAAAACCCACAAGGGCTAGGCAAGACTTTATATTTTACACACAAAAAAGTGCTGAAAGCAATTAGGAGTGTAAACAAATTGAAATAGAAAAATTTAAAAACTGCTAATTTTTTAGTAGTTTACAAACTGAGTGTTAACAGTAAGTCAACCCTGCCTAGTCTAACCCTCAAGTAACCCCATCAGAAAAACCTCACTCTCGGTCAGCTGGAAATTAAGTTGAAAAAAAAGCAAAGTGCACACCTTAAAGGTATGTTATGATTTTGGCAGGCTTTTTTTGCACTTAACTTTAGTTGCTTACTTCCTGATAATAACTCTGGTCCCCAGAAGAAATGGACACACGCTCATGATCCTTGTCTCCCAGCTCCTTTTCTTTCTTGGATTGGATCTCATTTCATATCTGTTCCTTTGGGTCCTATAACTCTAGTACCCTGATCTCCATGACTTTCCCTGGCACATGAGGATGGGTATGTGGGGATGCTCAGAACTTAATTCCGCTGGGCTGGATCCCTGGGCAAATGGCATACCTTCTGCTGAGCAAGGATGGACCGAGTTTGAGAGGTGATTACAGTAGAAGGCTGGACACCCCCCAACCCCGACAGACATATAACACCACACATACAGAGCAGGTATGTCTGGTCTTGTGTGCAAATTATACAGTCCAGCCTTTTAGAGTCAGGGTCAGGCTGAGGGTCAGGGTCAGGGTCAGGGGTCTGAATCAAGGGTCAGGGCCAGGGTCATGGTCAGGGTCAGGGTTTAGGGTAAGGGTCAGGGTCAGGGTCAAGGTCAGGATCAGGGTCAGGGTGATGATTCGGGTCAGGAACAGGGGTTGGGGTTGGGGTCGGGGTTAGGGGTTAGGGTGAAGGTGAGGGTGGGGGTAGGGGTGTGGGTGGGGGTGAAGGTGAGGGTGAGGGTGAGGGTAGGGGTTAGGAGTTAGGGTGAGGGTAAGGGTGAGGGCCAGGGGTTAGGGTTAGGGTTAAGGTCAGGCTCAGCGTCAGGATCAGGGTTCAGGTCAGGGTCAGGGGTTGAGGTAGGAGTGGGGTTAGGGGTTAGGGTGAGGGTGAACGTGGAAGTGGGTGTGGGAGTAGGGGTAGTGTGTAGCTTGGAAGATTGCCGTTTGGCATACCTGAAGGGAACCTGGGTAGGCAAAATGAAGCATTCTAATATCCAAGTCATGGTGATCAGAAACAGACAAAGACATTCAGGATGAGAAAGAATAAATACACTGAGCTGGGGGTGTGGTTGGTCTTTCTGAGCCTGTGCCAATGAGGCAGAGTTCCCAGGAGTGACTGGCACTTGGCACTACCCAGCAGGTGAGTTACCTTCATCTACCCTTGAGAACTCAGTAAACCAAAAGGGATTGTCTAGATAGGAAACACATGCCAAGAATTCCTGCCCGCCGTTCTGTTTCACGGGACCTTTATGATTTCCTACCACACGCAGCTGAGTTCAAGAAGTTAGTCAACCACAGAAGGAGGAGCCAGGTGGGAGAGGCCATGACAGAGATGTGTTTACTATGCTCACTGAAGCAAGCCTCACCCACACCTCCCAGCTATGGATAAACAGAAAACTGGACCCAAAGTTCAGAACCCCAGAAAACTGGGGCCCAGTCTCCAGAGATTGGCTATGGAAAAGGGGTTTAATGATGAAGAATAAATGATGGGAAATTCTTCCCATGAAGAAAGTCACCTGGGGAAGGGGGGATCTTTCCTTAAGAGTGTGTCACGTTGGGAGATACACGTTCACATATCTACCCAGTCAGAAGGGCCTCACATGTAGTTTTAAGATCTGCATTTGATAGCCTTTTTTTCTAGTTTGCATTGGACATTGTAAAGTATTCATCTGGTTCTTCAGGTACACCTTGCATGTGCTTTTGTAAGACAAAGGGTTAAGGAGATAAGAAATACCCAGTTTCTTAACTTACAAGGTAGATGGCTGCCAGATCCTTTCATACAAAACTGAGAATTTCTTCTCATCTATTCATACCTTACACACACACACACACACACACACACACACACACACACACACACACACACACAGAGAGAGAGAGAGAGAGAGAGAGAGGGAGAGAGAGAGAGAGAGAGAGAGAGAGAGAGAGAGAGAGAGAGAGAGAGAGAGAGAGAGAGAGAAACCCAGAAAGACAGAGAAAGAAAGACTCCCCTGTACTACTGATCACATCAGTCTAGAGTTCAACAGAGGCATGCAGGTGAGATAGGACCATGATATAGATACTGGGTGCTTCTGGAGAGGAGCTGAACCTCAAAATTGGTCCGAACATTTAGAATTTAGGTTCTTCAACAACCTCAATGACTGTTCTGAGAATATGATGTTGAAAGTCAGGCAAAGTGGTGCATGCCTTTAGTCCCAGCACTCCGGAGGCAGAGGCAGGTGGATCTCCGTGAGTTCTAGGGCAGGCTATTCTACATGGCGGGTTCCGGGACAGCTGGGGTAAATAATGAGAGACACCCCACCCCAGTAAAAAGAACATGGATTTGAAAACAAAGCCAAGAGGAAAGGAAGGGCACTACAATATCATTGAGCCGTGGTTTGGAAATAGAGCACTTGTGTAGCAGGCACAAGGCCCTGGGTTCCACCTTCAGGACCCCAGAAACAAAAGAAAACAAATGATAATAATTTCCACACGAAGTGGTCAGGAGATGTGAGACTTTATTAAGCAGGGCATCAAACCACCCTTGCACACAGGATATGTGGAGGACCCACTGTGCCTCTGGCTGTCATTGTGGACATTTCTATGCAGTTCACAGCTAGTTACCCCTTACCCGAGCCAGGACCACAGCCTTTGGTTCATAAAGCCTGGGCTTTCTCTCCACTGTTTTTTGCTGAATTCTATAGCATACTGTTAACACTGTGTCTTGGGGTGAGGGATTCCCTCTTCCCAAAATTTACTTACCCTCTTAGCAGCAAGGCTGGTGTCTGCACTAGTTGAGACCCTTGCTAAGAAAGTAACAAACAAATCCAAGGAAGAGGGCAGAGTAGGGAGCAGAGTCAACAAAGATGGCTGGAGGTTTCTAATGCTCTTTCCTCAAGCTCTAGCTATTTCTCATGAGTAAATGTTTTTAGATGTGCTGTCTGACTCTGGCTGGTGTCCAGAACCCTGGGGTGGTACCACAGTCCATCAATTTTATAGTGTGGGGGATGGGTACAGGGGAGAAGACTTCCTAATGCTTACAGACCTCCATAGCTGTGAGGCTGGCCTCTGGAGGGCTCTTTGACAGCTTCCCACCTGTCTTCATTAATCTTCACTGGCTGGCTGTCCTTGGAAGTTCCTCAGGGCTTAGGAGCCACAGTCCGTAGGGATGACACTTAATACTTGTCCAAAAAATGGGGTACAGCTAGTCAATCCTTCTAGAAACATCTCTATGACTTGAAGACCTCTGTGAATGTCTCAGAAGAGCACAGAGGACAAGACTCAGAAATCCTGAAGGAAACTCAAAGCAGGAGCCCACAGCACCCGGTGCGACTCACCCACCACGAACTAACCTGGGATTCGAGCTTGGCACAGAATGCTCTGTGGGCTGGGAAAGACAAGACACACCTTCTCAGGTGGTAGCACAGACACTTTAAAGATTTGAGAAGATTTCTTTTCTGCTAGCAATTGTCGGTTAGGGACTTTTACTTCTCTGCAATGCTTTATTTAAAAGGAGTAAATCGGTGTACCTGAAGAACAAGACATGGAGAGCTATATGTCATCTTACTCTGGGCTAAAGGTGAACGGTAGAGAGAATACAGAATCAAGAACTTACAGACTCAGGTTCTCAGCTCTGTAACTCCACAGAGTGTGACTTTAACAAACCATCTCCTGTTTTGGGAAATCAGTTTCCTGGTGTGTAAGATGAGGAAGTGGGGAAGGGAACATCAGTTTTCCTTTTTTGGTTTTGCATGTGTGTGTGTGTTTTGTTTGTTTTTTCTTTTCTTTTTTAAGACAGAGTCTCACTATGTAGCCTTGGCTGGCCTAGAAATTGGAAATCCATCCACCTCTGCTTCCTGAGTGCTAAGATTAAAGACATGTACCACCATGCCCCACCAAATTTATTTTTTTATGTGTATGAGTATTTTGCCTGCATGTATGTCTGTGTACCACATGTGTGCCTGGAGCTGGAGGAGGCAAGAAGGGGATCCTGGGACTGGATACAAATAGTTGCGAGCCACCATGTGGATGTTGGGGATGAGCAGCCAGTGCTCTTAACTGCTGAGCCATCTCTCTGCCCCCTGAGTTTTCTTTCTGATGCTCTGTGGTCCCCATTTATCATGTCCAGAAGATATGACTGTATTTGATGTACCACACATGGAGTTGTGGGGTCACCCAGAAGTACCCTTCCAAAACTATTCTTCCTTAGAATAAACAGTTTCAAAATGTTTCACATTTATTTTGGTATCATATTTTGAAAACCCAAAGTAGGCTGGAGGGATGGCTCAGCCATTAAGGGCACTGACTGCTCTTCGGAGGATCCAGGTTCAATTCCTAGCACTGTTTCTACTCCCAGTTCAGCTTCAATACCTTCTTCTGAACTATGTTCACACCAGGTATGCAAGTGGTGCACACACATACAGGCTGAAACACACACACACACACACACACACACACACACACACACACACACCAAAAGAAAACCCAAAGTTACGACACTTTATCTGGGGGAAGAAAGGTACATATTCCGTTCAAAGAAAACATGCATATGATATCAATGCACTGCCCCACCCCTTCCGTGAAGGCCAGGCTAAGGGCTCTCAAGAGCAAACAGAAACCACAAACAGCTTCAAATTCTAGGGTCTTTCTCTAATTGCAGTCTTCTCCTCTGTGGGGCACAAAGCAGGGAGGTTTTGAATTAAAAACCAGACCTAGAAAACACCATTACAGGAAATGAGCACCGTTCATCTCTGAGGAAGTCCAAAGCAAGTAAACTTATGTTTTACCAGAAGCTCGGGCCAATTATAAGCATTAATATTTATCACAGCCAGAGAAGGGAAGACTGCAGGAAATGATTAGCAAGACTACAGGAATTATGACTCAGGACCGGAAGCTGACCCAGGAGAATTGTCTCATTAGTTAATGTGGAGGACATCCCAAGTCATACCTCCAAGAGACCTTAATACCTCATCAGAAAGACTCCTTGTGGACCATCTGAGGAAGGATGTGCCTCCCTCTCCCTCTTGGAAAGTGAAGAAGAAATTCAGCTATAATAACTGACTGTTTCTTGCTGGCTCTGAGAGTCTTTGTGTTTGCTGTTCATTCTGAAATTAGATTGAGCCAGCTTGCAGAGAAGCACTAAGGTCTGAGGTCTGAATGCACTTGACAGATACCTATGCTGAGAGCAGAGGTCAAACCCAGTGGCCAGCATGGCCCTTGGTGCCTCACTGACTGCTCTGTGGCATTGGAAGATAAAAGGGTAAGATGGCCAAGCATCCAGGGCAGGACTGTCATTATCTGCTCCCCATACAATTGCTATGTTTATGAGCTCACCAGTTACTTAGTGGAAAGTGACATTTGATGCAAAAAAAAAAAAAAAAAAATCTACCATGTGAAAGGACATTGGGGAAGAAAGACAGAGTGCAGTGACCCGCTGTGTCCCCATTCAAGTTGCTAAAGGCAACAGCCTGGAAGCACAGCCCCAATGCATCTCCAAGGTTTCTTTGCATCTGTTTTCTGTCCCTTGATGGCATAGTTTCCTGATGAAGGCCAGAGGTCGGCCAGTTGTGGGCTGGGCTGTCCGAAACCTCAGAACCACTGCATTTTGGACACCATCAGAAAGTTCACTGTTTCTTTTCCATCAGTAATTACTGATAGGATAAGCAATACCACTGACCTGCGTCCAAAAGTCCCACATTTAACTGCCCACAAGAGCCCCACGAGTTCTAATCGAGCATCAGTCACCCCTGTCCAAAGCATCCATGTCTGAAACTGCCATCTTCAAGAGTTCCTAAGGTGAAAGCCCAGAAGCATCCATGATTCTCTTCAGTGCCTTGCAAACTAGATCTGATCCATGACCTGAAAGTTCTGGACCATGCTTTTAGGACCTTCACTTTTCCCTATTCCATTGTCACATTTTACCCTGGGTCACTTTGTCTGCATTGACATCCTCCTGATCTCTTCCCTCTGTTCACCTTATTCTCTATGCATGGTGATTCTAACACACCCTCTTCAAAATTCTCCAACATTCCCCGTCACTGTGCACATCATCCACAGCCCCTGCCATCACATGGCATGCTCTGTTCTCAGCCATCTCTCTGAAACCCTTTCTCCCTGCTTCATGCTGTAGCTCAGCCTGGCATCAAAGTACTGTTCTAGAATTCCTGATCCTCCTGCCTCCATCTTCTGAATTCTGGTATTACAGGTATGTGCCACCATGCCAAGTTTTGTGACTTTGTGAATGCAAGGCAAACACTCTTCCACCTGAGATATATCCCCAGCCCTTAATGCAGTTTCTTAAGGACACCAACTTGCTCTCACCACAGCATCTTTGCAGACACCGGTCCCTGTACCTGGAGAGCTCCTGTAGACCCCTTCATATCTTCAAGCTTTCTTCCCTGGTGTGATGCTCAAATGCCACCTCATTAGAGAGCCCTTCCCTGTCATGGTGTCTAAAATAATAATAGAGCCCCGTGTGTATCCCTAAATCTTTGTGTTTTTTTCTTCATAACATTAATCCAGTCTTCACTGATTTTCTTTTGCTTGGTATTCTTCAAAGTGTATTAAGTTAAAATGAAGTCATGGAAGTGGGCCCCAATCCCATGGGACTGGTGTCCGTGTAAGCACAAATTAAGAGAAAAACATGTGAAGAGGAGGAAGGAGTTGGATATCAACAAGCCAAGGAGGAAGTTCTCTGGAGAAACGGACCCTGGTGATGACACCTTGACCTTGGATGTCTAGTTTCCAGAACTGTAGGAAACAAACCTGCTGTTGAAGGCATCTTGCCCTTTGTACAGCAGCCCAAGACAATCAGTCCTCCATGAGAGCCTGAGAATTTGAGTATCAGTGCAGGTGACCGACAGTTTTGCTAGGTCGGTGGATGTTAGATGGTGTTTTAAGTTGCATTTTTTCTGGTTACTTCATGAGACTGGCCATCTTTTCATTTGTTTATGAATCATATTCACATTTCTTCTTCAGTGAAACGGTGTATGCCTTTTGTGTTTTTTGAAGTTACTTCTTTGAGAATTTCAAATCTATTATGATCCAATTCACCCCCCCCAACTCTTCCCAGACCCACCCTGCTTCCCATCCTACCCCTTTTTCTTTCCACTCAGCTCTGTGTCCCTTTTCCCCACCAAGGTCAGTTTGCGTTGCCCAAACATTCTTGGATGAGTGGTCTTGCCCTGGATGATTTACCTAGAGCTTCTTAGAGAAAACCAACCTTTCCTCTCTCAGCAGCTAAGAAATGTCAGTAGTTACTGGGCTAAGGATGGCTTTGTATTTAATTCCCTTCTTCGTGCTGGGATTTGGCCTGGCTTGGGTTTAGCAGGTCTTGAGTCTGACATCACAACTGCAATGACCTCCACTGTACAGCTTCCCTGCAGTGCCCAGGACTCACGGTCATCTATCACCTTTGGCCCTTATATTCTTTCTGACCCCTCTTCTGCAACAATTAACTCCTGAGCCTTTGGAGGGGGGGTACTGTATATATGTTCCATTTAGGGATGAGCATCCTGCAATGCTAGAGACAATCTCCAATTGTCTGCTCCTTGGCCACTTGTGGGTCTCTGTGTTGGTCACAAACAACTGTAAACTGTTTCTTTGATGAGGGCTGATCTATTTGTCTAATGATAAGTCATCAGGAGTTAGTTTAATACCATGTCACTTATCAGAACAGTAGCAGATTCTCTCCTAGGGTCTGGGTCCTGTCCAGCCACATTTTCTTGGCCTGATAATGGTGCCAGGTAGGTGTTTCCTAGGTTGTTTGAAATTTTTCTATTCCTGAGGAATTCTACTCACTGGTGGTTACATGTCTTCAAGCTCATGACTTGACTTCTTACAACATTTTTTTGACAAACAGAAGTTCTTATGTTTTGGAAGCTATTTCCAAATTGTATTTACTTATTGTATTTTTTAAAATGTGTGTATTTATTTACTTATTTTTGTTTGTTTGTTTTTGAGTTAGAGGTCTGCTACCATGGGAGTCAGGGAACCTCTTACAAGAGTCAGTTTTTTCCTTCTACCGTGTGTTCCCAAGGTTCAAACTCAGGTCATCAGACTTGGCAGCAAGTGTCTTTACCCACTGAGCCAGTTTACAGGCCCCTACTTAATGGTTTTAGGATGATGGATCTCACTAGATAGCTCAGTTTGGGGTTGAACTCACCAGGTAGACCTTGAACTTGAAGTTGACCTGCTTAATGCCTCCCAAGTGCTAGGATTACAGATTTGCCCCATAAACCCTGCTTCAAACAGGAGATCTTAATTCCAAGTCAAGCCGACCAGTCTTTTCCTTTGTAGCATAGGATTTTTTGTCATAAGAAATATTTTTATTTCTGTCTTTTTGATAGAGTATGCTAGCGAATTAAACCTAGGATATCAAACATGAAAAAAATATTACTCTTAAGTTATTTACATACATTATATATATTACATTATGCTAAATAATATATAATATAAATATATTTATTTGTTTTCCAAGTTTTTCATAGACTTAGAATGTTTTGCATTTTGGGGGGGAGGTTATTGATCCTCCCATAATTGATTTGTGTGACTTGTCCATTTGCTTAAGATAATGTCCCATCTTTTACTCTCTGTATGACTCAACTAGGTCTGCTCCAGGACTCATTCTGCTACTGCTCCAGTGTATTTTCCCTTTACCCAAGTTCCTATCCCATCATCTTGACCAGCTTCTTCTCTGGAACAGCTCTGGAGACTCTCCTGAGAGAGATCAAGAGATCAGATTATCCTCAACACTTCCCATTCATTTTAAATTTGAATTCATCTTGTCTAACATTTTGTAAAGTCCTGTTAAAACTTCAAAAGAAATTTCACTGTAGCTCTAGACCAGTTTGATAAGAACTGGCCTCCTTATGATACTGAAGCTTACTTTGTATAACTATTACATTTCTATTCACA
This sequence comes from Phyllotis vaccarum, assembly GCA_033318265.1. NCBI lineage: Eukaryota > Metazoa > Chordata > Mammalia > Rodentia > Cricetidae > Phyllotis > Phyllotis vaccarum. The sequence continues at coordinate 43,785 of JARWLC010000017.1, forward strand.
TCATAATTCTTTAAGAGCTTTATTAAAACTTATAGCTTTCTCTGAAAATGTTTTTTGACACATATGTTCTTAAATACCTTTATGTTGATGTTTTTCAAGACAAGGTTTCTCTCTATAACAGTCCTGGGTGTCCTAGAACTTTCTTTGTAGACCTGGCTGGCCTTGAACTCACAAAGACCCATGAGCCTCTGCTCCTGAGTGCTGGGATTAAAGGTGTGCCATACTGTTTGGCCTTTTTTTTCTTATCTTTTTAAACTAAATTTTCTCTCTGTTGCTGGTGTAAAGAAATGCAGTTGATGCTCTATATGATTCTCTGCCTAGAAAAACTACCTTGTGAATATTCTGATTTTCTGTTATTAACTTTCTTGGATATTCATATCACTCATAAAATATTAATATTTACTATGAGAAAGTATATTGGTACATATCTTCAAATGATTTATTTTGTATCTTTTCATGGCTTTTCTTCTTTTTTGGCATGAAGATTTTCTTTTGCATAACTAATGCCTTCTGAGAAAGGCGTAACATCATCTATCAGGCAGATTATAATTCAGTGGCTGCTCTCTAGTTTTCAAAATAAAACAACAGACAGAGTTAAGGATGCAGCTCAGCTGGCTGAGTGCTCACCTAGCATCCTCAATATCACAAGAACTGTGTGAGCTCATGCCTATAATTCTAGCATTTAGAAGTCAAAGACAAAAGAATCAGAAACTGTGACAAATGTAGGGCAGATTGTGACATAGGAGACCCTGTCCCCAAACAATTAAACAACAGAAAGAAGACAAACACAAACTAGACAATACTATTTTTATAAACTACTTTTCCACCCCTATTATTTCAGGAAAATATTTCATTATTTGTAAATAGCTAAAAGAGAGCTTAGACATGTCCATGAGGAGAATACAGGCAGGGCAAGGCATTCTGAGACATCAGCACTTGTGCTAGCTTATGCTTTTAATTATTGGTTAATAATAATAATAATAATAATAATAATAAATTAATTTAATTATTTAATATTTTAGTTGTTGTTTTTAATCTCCTTCCAGGAGGAAAAAATGGTAAAGAGAACTTCAGACAATGGTGGGCCCAATGGTTAGTGATGTCACCAAACTATCTACACTCTGCCTTCCTTGGTACCAGCCTAACCCTAAAGCTGACACTCTAATGATGTCAAGATAGGCACTAGATCAGGGATACCTGTGTCTTTTTCCATGCTCAGAAAATAACCATGTGTTTATCATAGAATTATGAGCTAGAGATGCTTGCTGAAAACATCATAATTGGGCCTGCTTGGATCTACTGTTTACCTCTAGGCCAATCACACACTTACAGAAATGCTATGTACTGGCTGCTTAGCTAAACCCAAGGTAGAAACACATAGATCCCCAAGTGGACATCAAAGACATTAGAAAAGAACGTGGTGTTTGCTGGGAAAGCATTCACAAATGTCTACTACCTTTGGACTGCAATAACAGAATACCATAGACTAGGTACCACAACAACAGACATTTATTGCTGACAGATCTAGGGGCTAGAAGCTCAAGATCAAGGTACTAGCAGACCCCACATCTGCTGAGAGCTTCCTTCTCAATTTTCACATTTTTTCATTTTCTTGTAGTGTTCTCACATGGCTGAGAGCAGGGACAGAAACTGAGCTTTCAGGTTCTTATAAGGGCACAAACTTCCTCCATGAGAGGTCTGTTCTTTTTAAATACCCCACCTCCTAAAACCATAGTGCTGACTGTTAACATTTAAACATTGCTATCTGGGAGGAACACACACATTTAATCCATAATATCCACTGTAGCCTTATTTCCTATGGAGTCCTGACCCCTGTGATTCAAGCCTAGTTTATGTAGTTGCAGACACACTCTGAATAAGCATGCAGTCTGATCTCCCAGATTACTGCAAGGGGTGGGCACATTCATAGCAGACAGTATGACAAACAAAGAAGGCAACAGAAGAAAGTAGACACAAGATTCCAAAGACACAATTATTTAGCCAGTCACAGAAAATACAGTAGCTCATAAATGACATCACTGAATCACAAGTTAGGACAAAATTAATGTTACTACTGTGGAAGCTAACATTTCCCTGTGTAGAAGGAAAAAAATACATTTGTTGACTTTTTGAGGATTCTATCAAAAAAAAAAATACTACAACAATGACAGTTGTCAAATGTAGTACAAAAAAGATAAGGTTCAGTTCCCTCATGATGCCAACTACATTAGCTGCTGTCATCTGTAATTACCCAAATTATAGTGGAACAAGAAGGTATTCTTTCGAAGTTTTCAGGAATTTCTACCTATTACAGACCTGCTATTAAAAGAAAATTATAACAATTTAATGAGTAAAATGAGTAGGGAGTAGGATTTTTCCCCATAAAAATCAGCAAGCAGTCCTTCCCAACCTCAAAGGTTACCAAAGGACACTGGTTAGAGCAGGCTAGCTATCTAATAGTTGAACAGTGTTTTAGCTTGATCAGTCACTTAAATGGAGTGTTGGGCAGCATAACTTCCACTTTTTCCACTTTTGCATGGGGCAAAATCAAGATACAAACTACAATGGAATAACTCACTAACATTTAAAAAATTAAACAAATAATAATTTATATGTATGAATATTTTGCCTGCACGTGTGTCAGTGAACCTTATGTGTGTTGTGCTTTCAGAAGAGGGTAGAAGATCCCCTGGAACTGAAGTTACAGATGTTCATGAGCTACCATGTAGGTACTGGGAATCAAACCTGCATCCTTTAGGAAGAGCAGTCAGTGGTCCTAACTGCTGAGCCATCTTTCCAGCCCTGAATAACTTAGAATTAAGTGTACTCAGTAACACAACTTCCACCATTTGCCCACCTTAAAACCTTGTTGTGTCAAAACAGGGATATCAGTGTAGCTCAGTAGGCCTAGTACCTGCCTAGCAAGCTCAAAGCTTTGGGTTCAGTCCCCAGCACTGCATTAACCAGATGTGGTGGCACAGAACTGTAATCTCAATACTCAGGAGGTGGAGACAGAAGGACCAGACCTTTAAAGTCATTTCTGGATAAATGAGGCCAGCCTAGTGACATGAGATTCTATCTCAGCAAGACTAAACAGAGAAAAGAACCAGAACATGAATCCAGACAGGCGCCAGACTCCATCTAGATCTTGCCTAGATCTTACATAGTATTTTTAGTTTTTTAACTGTTTTACCTTGATTAAGACAGCCCAAGGGGAGAAGAAGTAAACAGTTCCCATATGATATAATATGGAGGCGGCTTATCCTGAATTCCTTTATTATCACTACAATGAGAATACATCAGTACAGAGTACGGGAGAGAAACAAGACGTTTCCCCACCATCAGGCTGGGGCTGTGACTCAGTGGTAGAGTGTGTGCTTAGCTGTTCAAGAATGCTCTAATAAGTTGCCTGTATTTATGAGGGACATGATGGTATTGTAGCAACAGTGCTAACTAGTAAGCAGTAAACTGGAAAACAGAGTGACTACTCAGGGACTGAGGGAAATAAACTGGGGAGCAGAGAGAGAGCCCAACATGGTGCTTTCACCTTAATCCAGTCTTCCTCAGATAGAAGCTTTAAATTCACCCCCTCTAGTTACCCTCCAGCCATCAAAGCATTCCTTCACTTAGGTCTCTCTCCCAGGCTCCACTGTCCAGCTTCACGCACCACAAACTGAGTGGTTGACGAAAAGCAAGTTAATTGCCTCCCAGTTGTGGAGCTGGATCTTCAAGATCAAGGTGTCAGCTTGTTGGCTTCACAGCCTCTGTCCTTGGCTTATCCACCGCCACCTTCTCTGCACGTCTTCATGTGATCATCCCTTTGCCTGTCTGTTTTAATCTCCTTTCCTTACACCAGTCCTATTGGATCAGTGTTCATTTTAATGATTTAATTTAATCACCCTTTGAGGGACCATCTACACCAGGTCACACTGAGGGGCTGGGCTTAGGATGCCAAAATACAAATTGAGGGGCCGTAATTACGTACCAGCCTATTACAATATCTGACTTCAGAGGAGCTCCCTAAGGCCCTCAATTCCCTTCCTGAAAGCCTGTGTCTCATCTCAATCTGTGTCTCATCTCATTCAGAGTCCAGATTCACTGTGGCAGGATTTTCTGGTGTGGTTCTCTTGGCATGGTGCTATAGACCCTCAGCCCACTCCCATGCTTGTTTTACCACATTAGATTGAGGTGCTTTGGTGGGGCTTCCACTACCTCAGTACAAACCAGCAGCACTGCCTTTGCTACCATCAGATCAGGAGTAGAGGTCTCATCTATGGGCTGATGCCAGCCAGCTTCAAAGTTGGCATTAATCACTGGATTCTTACCATGGTATGTAGTGGAGATCTGGTCAAGGTATAACAAGCTATGTACATGCTGAGCAATGCCACAGACACTGCAGAAGGCTAGGCCCACTTAGACAAGTCTGATACATGCCTAGTCTGCCTTTGTTCTCTGGTATACAAGTAGGGGATGGGGGGAGGAGATTTCTCTGACGCCTGTGAAGACAGAACCATTCTCTGCAGTATGCCAGGCTCCTGGGACTCTGGCTTCAGTGTGAGCTGACAGCTGTCAGTATTTCCTGATTGGATTGTCTTTATTCCACTATGCTCATGTCTAGCTTTTCCATATGTACTGGAGAAATACTAAGATATTTCCATAGTGTCTTGTCCACCTTTGATGACATGGGGCTTAAGAACCAGGCAGAGAATGAACACTTGCTAATCAGTGCAATGGGGCTATAAATTAATATAATATGATATAATCAGTGCAGTGGACTATAAATTAATATAATATGATATAATCAGTGCAGTGGACTATAAATTAATATAATATGATATAATCAGTGCAGTGGACTATAAATTAATATATGATATAATCAGTGCAGTGGACTATAAATTAATATAATATGATATAATCAGTGCAGTGGACTATAAATTAATATATGATATAATCAGTGCAGTGGACTATAAATTAATATAATATGATATAATCAGTGCAGTGGACTATAAATTACATACCACCACTGAAACAAAACAATAGTCCCCACAGCACTCAAGAAGTGGAAACAGGAGAATCAGGAATTCAAGGTAATCTTAAACTATGTAGCAAGTTCAAGGTCAGCCTGAGCTACATTAGACCCTGACCCTGAGCCCACCACTCTCTCTCTCTCCTCTCTCTCTCTCTCTCTCTCTCTCTCTCTCTCTCTCTCTCTCTCTCTCTCTCTCTCTCTCTCTCTTCCCCTAGTTGAACCCTAGGGATTGTAGCAACCCAAAGCTGTCAACAATTAGCTACTTCTCTGATTAATATTTGTCCCTCAGGCTCCCTTCAGATTCCATCACTTAGGTCTCAAACCTAGAAGAATGGCCTCCAGTCAGTTTGTGCTGAGTTATTCATGGCTCTTTTCTCCCACATAGTGCAGGTATTCATGGAGCTGTGTCACTCTGAGGCCCCACTCTGAGGAGCAATATCAGGTCTTTCAGCCTCTCCTTTCCTGCTTATATGATTTATGCTCCAACTCTGGCAACAGAGTTCAGCCATTGGTGCTGAATGGAGGCTTCTGGTCCCTCTACCACACCTCATTTCTTCACCCCTAACCCTGGGCTTCTCAAAGCACAGAAAATATAAGGTCAATTCTCCTCATAAATAACACTTTCTCATTGCTGCAGAATGGCACCAGGTAATGGTCCCATATACACCCTCCATAATGTGGGCCCCGCCCCATAGTCTCCACTCAGCATCAGTACACTATAGACAGCTCATCTCAATAGCAAACTCTCAACCTACAAACTTACCATGAATTGTTGTTACAACTGTGCTGGATATCTTCAGGGTTTACTACTATTATTATTACTATTTTATTCATTTTCAATGGGAGAGAGAGAAAATACACAAGGATGTACTATTGTCATGTGGGGTCCAAGGACAACATTCAGTAGGCAATTGTTTTCTCTCTCTGTGGGCTCTGGGGATCAAATTCAGATCACAAGACTTGTATGACAAGCCTTCTACCTACTGAACCATCTTGCTCAACCCTGAATTGACTTTTTTTTTTTTGTCTTCTCTGGACTCACCTAAACTTCTGCTTGAGTTACTTCAGAAATGTAGACTGATGTTCCGAATGTGTCCCTCAAGTGTCCAGGGGTAGGAACCTTAGTTGTAATGTAGAAGAGGCTATTAGGAGAGGTGAGTAAGGAATACATGAGTCTGCACAGGTGCATTGGTGGCTTTATTCCCAAAGGAGGAAGTCCTGAACTAACATGTTTCCTTTTTCTCACCTTGTAGTAGCTCTGCCACATTATCCTAGAACACAAGGCCCTCATTAGATGCCAAACAGTCCTAGAGTACCACTTCTCAATATATCTCCAAGCACCTGGTATCCCATTATAGCAAAAGAAAACAGGGTAAGATGTGGACATATTCCTTGTTCACAGTGACACATTTGCTATGATGTCTCTCTAAGATGCTAGGCCATTTGGAATGTCCCCTGAATCCCTCATCTTAAAGAATGTGCTGTGTGTGGTATATAGTATTTGCTGCATGAATCCTTGTCCCCAGCTCTTCCCCAGCTGGGATTTCTGTCAGGAAATAGTCTTAACTTATCAATCACTTAACTCCTCTCTTTGCCTTTTATCACCAGCTTCCTTTCCTCTCTCATTGACCTGTGCGGAGAACACTCTGCTTTCTTTATCCACCACAAGCTCTTAGTTAAAAGCCCTCTAACAAGATTTAACAGCAAGAGCAATATATATATTATATATAATATAAACTGTGTCTGTTTTGTTTTGGATTTGTTTTCTGGACAGGGTTTCTCTGTGTAGCCTTATCCTGGAACTAGCTATGAAGATCAGGCTGGCCTCTAACTCAGAGATCTGCCTGCCTCTGCCTTCCAGGTGCTGGGATTAAAGGTGTACAGCACCACCACCCAGCTAAGAAAATAATTTTTATGTCCCACTGGAACCTTCAAAATTAAGATCCAAAGAAACAAGTTTTGTTGTTGTCTTATATTTTCAGAGATGCTCTTGCTGTATAGCCCTAGCTAGTCTGAAACTCACTCCACTGAAACTAGGCTTCAACTTGTGTTGACTCTCTCCTACCTCTGCCTCCCAATGCTGAGTGCTAGGCTTATGGATGTGCACCCACACACCCAGTGACTACAAGAGTGACTGGAGGATGAGAAGGTCTGTTTAGTAGTAATAAATGCCAGGAGGAGAATTAGCAAGGCCTGTCTGTTCAGGTTCATCTTAGCATCCCTGGGTAACTTTCTTTCTTTATGGAACAGGGCACCTGTCACTTTGTTGGGGGAGAAGAAAGTGCAGTGATCTGCTTTGGCTGTCTTCTCCAAGGCCAAGGGACAATGCTTAGAACATCTTTAACCCCTGAGTCTCTTCTATTAGTCCCATTAATAAGTTTCACTTGTTAGTCAATAAGTCCATTGGTCCATAATCTAGGTCCTGATGTGAGTAAGCACATGGTCCCTGGCTTTATAGTCATTGAAATTTCTGATCTGTGAGGATACAGAATAAGGTAGGTATAAAGCAAGCCAGCCACCAATCAGACCACTGTTTGTGGAATAGTATTTAATCAAGGCATCAAAGAATAACAAGATTTCTACAAGGGCCAGAATCAGAAGAGTACAAGCCAGGGCCTGGGTCTGGAAAGCACAGGAGCTCAGTAGACCAAGTCACCAGTGTCTGAGCAAGAGGAGACACAAGGGGTGACAAGGAAGCACAACTGTAGGCCAAGCAGCAGAATGTAGACCCGGAGAGGTCCCATCAACATTACTGAAACAATGAGCATTCCAGAGAGGGCCTTGACTGTGGGAACTCATGAGACAGCAGAACCCTAGTCCATATGAACTTGGCCTTTCTTCCACCCACATCCAATTACAAGTGTAGCCTTCCCTCAAAACTCCTAGGCCTAGCCTCTTGGTCTTGCCTACTAATGAAGAAAAAGGGGAAATTAAGTGACAATGTTATACTGCAATTAGTAACAGACTCCAGAATTTTCTTTTTATGTGTTCGTGAATATGCAGGTACAAGTGTGTGTGTGTGTGTGCGTTTGTATATGTGTGTGTGTGTGTGTGTGTGTGTGTGTAGAGACCATATGTCAAATTCAGATGTCATTCATTGGGTACTGTTCATGTTGTTGGTTTTTTAGTTTGTATGGGGTTTTTATTTTGTATGTATAAGTGGTGTACATCTGTGTGCATGTGTGGGTGTATGTTTGGCACATATGTGCATGCAGGTGCACATGATGTGTTTGTGTGTAGGCCAAAGGTTGGTGTCATGTGTCTTCTTCAGTTTCTCGCCATATTTATTGAGTCAGGGTCACTCATTTAAACTCAGATCTTTCAGATTTGGCCAGTCAAGCTAGCTGGTCTTCTCCAGGATCTTCTAACTCTGCCTAGTGCATGTTGAGATTAAGGCAGATTGCCACACTTGCTTGGTATTTATGTAAGCGGCCAGAAATCCCCAAGGATCCTCCTGTCCCTATCTCCCTAGTTCTGGGATTATATGCACACACCACCGTGTTCAGTCTTTGTGTTGGAGGGTGGTGTCCTAGAGGTCAAACGAAAGTTCTGCTTGTATGGCAAGCCTTTACTATCTCCCAGCTCCCTTTCCTATTTTAAAAAGAAATACACTTTGAGGTAAAGGCAGATCATCTCCTCCTCACTGAATCCTTTGGTTTCCAGCTTACTGGCTGCTCTCCAACACCCCCTTGCCCAGCAACAGCAGGTCTCTCCCAATGTGACGTTTGAGAGAAGTGGGTCATCACTCAATCATCAGGAAAGGGCTGCCAAGAAGGCTCCTTCCTCAGAGCAGGGTAGTAGCTGATCCTGGAAGCAAGCCTGGCTGAAATGGAAGGCCTCTGAGATAGCAAACTATGCCCGTCAAGGACAGAGATCCTCAGCGAGTGTGCTCAGCCATAGGCTGGTGCTGAAATGTCATACTGTTTTGGCACAGTGCAGTCCTCCTGTTTCAGTTACAAGATGCTTTTTCACCAATTTAAAGATATCCATCCAATACCACCCTATACACATCTCTTCCCTGGGCAACAGGACGAAGCCCATAGTTAGAATATATACTTGCATATCTTTGTGTCCTACTAAAGTGGGTAGCTTTCTTTGTCCAATCAGCTGGGAACTTCCCAGAATTGCTCTGCCCCTGCTTCCACTCTCTACATGGAGCACCAGGACAACAGACACCACACTAGGCTTCACATGGATTTGAACTGAGATCTTCAGGCTTGCAAATTTGCAAACTAAGCATTTTACTCGTTGAGTCACATCCCCCCACCAACCCCTGAGACAAGTGTTTAACATAATGTAATCTAGAAATTACCTGTCAGCCTACTCCATAAAATGAGATGATTCCTCCCTTGTGTGCCCTGTGTAGCTCTGGAGGCAACTCATAATTGCTTGATGCTTCCACATCATGACCCTAGCCAGGCCTGCTCCTCTTTGGAAACCATAAGGACTTTTTCCCAGGAGAGAAGGGCAAAAGAAAAATCAATAAAAATTAAATGAGTTCATTTTGCTTTTAGTAAAGTTAGGAAGTAGACTGGTAAGATGCAGAGCTCAACCCCATTATAGAATGGTTTGTATATCAAGTATCCTTGACATCCTCCAGACACTGCCCGAAAATGGGATGTATAAATACCACTGAGAATCAGAGCCCCACCATAATAAGCAGATTACAAGGATAGCCCATCTGTTCTTGCTTGGAGAATTCAGAAGTAAAGCAGCCTGTGTTGGGAACCAGCTCCTCCCTTAGCCTGTAAAATGATGGCTTCTATGGAGTTGGAATCCCAGATGTGGTCTCTTTGCTGCTTCTGTGGTTTTGCTTGAATGAAGAAGGGCTTTTGTCTGTTTTGGGACAAGATGTTAATTATGCTTAGGGAATTAGTCTGTTTTAGACAGAATCTTTTTATATGTCTACATGCTGTTGCTTCATACTTGGCTCCTCATGTAGCTCTCAACCTGCAGCTGAAAGTCACAGCTTCTATCCCGTTATCCCTGTACCCTCCCCACCCCCTTAACATCTCCTCAGCAACATCACTCAGGTGAATATTCAATAAAGGAAAATTCCCACATTTGTGAAGAGATTTTCACATTCTTAATGTTCATTACCATTCCTTCATCTCGCGTAAAGGTTGTGCTTTTTCCCAAGACTAATTTGATAAGCTTGAAAACAGTCAATAACTGAGAGTACAAATATCTTAATTGGCGTCAAAAAGTGAAACTGCAAGCCATGCTTTGGTAGGTAGAGACAGCTCTATGGGCTCCTTTTCTAGTTGCTATAGTAACACACCTGCCAGAAGCAACTCAGGAAGGAGGGGTTGTTTGGCAAATCCAACTCAGCAGGAAGTCATGCTGGTAGAACACAAGCGAACTGCATCCAGGCAGAGAGGGGTGGACACTGATGACCAGCTTGCTTGCTCCTTTATATCCAGCGTGGGACCCCAATCTTCCAGTGGGAAGGTGCTCTCCATTCAGGGTGTCTTCCTCACTCAGTTAAATATTCCTGTAAACCTGCCAGAGACACTTAGAGGTGTGTTTTCATTCTAGATCCAGTCAAGTTGGCAATGAAGATTAACCACCACACTTGCTCTGGCAAAGGACAAACAAGGCAGTAGCCTCAATGATCAACTTGTCATTTGCTACATGAACAGCTTTGAGAAAGTCATCAAACCCTTTGGAGCCTTGGTTTCCTCATCTGTAAAATGGAAACTTCTTTCAGAGCTACTGAGAGAATCCTATGGGTATGAAATGAGTTTTGCATACTGTAAATGATGTAGAGATAAATGTTGTGGTATTTACATATGAAATATGAGAACAAGATCTCTAGATTTTGTGTATGTATGTGTAGTATGAGGTTTCTGGCCCAGACTTTCGGGCCTAACCTCAAGGTCTAGGCCCACAGACCCACAGACCCACTGTCCTACTGTCCTACAGAGACACACAGACGCTTCCATTAGTTTTTGGCTGATCAGCCTCAGGCCCAGACATATCACTTGCTAGCTCTCTACCCTTCATCTAACCCATGTCTCTTGTTCAGCCATGCGGCTCGGTACCTTTCTTTAGAGCAGCATAGTTGTCCTCGGCTTCCTCTGGCTTCTCTCTGGTATTCTTCTGGCACTCTGCTCTCAGAGATTTTCTTAGTCTGGTAGCCCCGCCTACACTTCCTGCCTGCCTTTGGCCAATCAGCTCTTTTTATTAAACCATTGGGTGGGACAATTATTTACCATGAAACAACACAATACCCCTACATGTATGCATGTGAACGCACATGTGTGTATTTGTATAGAAGCCAGGGTCAACTTCAAGTTCATTTCTCAGAAGCTAGCCACCTTAGGTTTTTGTTTGAAAAAGGGACTCTTGTCATCCTGGAACTCTCAAGAGTAGTCTAGGCTGACTGGCCATCAAGTCCGAGAAATCCAGCTGTCTCCAATCCCTAGCACTGGGACTGAAAGTACCACCATGCTCCATTTTTTAAATATAAGCTCCTCATGTTTGCACAGCAAATACTTTACCTACTAAGCTGTCTATCTCTCTAGCCAAGGATCTCCATCAAAGATCTGAGATGACAGAATACAAGCTCCAAAGGAAGCATTTAGTAGACAGAAGCCAGTCCCAGGAACACGTTGACATGTGTGAAGAGGGGACATCTAAGCCACTGACCCACATCACCTATGTGGATATTGATACAACACAAACATCTCTTTAGTTTCCAACTTCTTGGTTATTTAATACCAAAATGAAATAGCAAACTATGACTCTCTAGCTAGCTCTTCCCTTCTTCCAGAAAGCCTTAGGGTCCCAGTTCTCATCTGTGAGACTCCAAAATTTTGGGGGTTTTTTGGTTTGTTTTTTTGGACACAGGGTCTCATGTATCCCAGATTGGCCCCAAACTTGCTCGGTAGTCAAGGCTGACCTTGAACTTCTGATCCTCCTGCTTTCACCTGAATGCTGCTGTTACCACACATTTTATGTAGTGCTGGGGATTGTTCCATGCACATGCTAGAGAAACAATCTACTGATTAAGCTCCATTTCTGCCCTCTAAAATACTTCCCACTCATCTCATCCTAAAGCCTTATATACCAAACTGAATGCCCTACCACAGAGCCCAACAGCTTCTGGTAGACTTTTCTGTCACATATGGAATGACTTAATCTGGTTTTGTTTAGACTGTGTTCCTTTTTGTCTGTAATTCCCCCATCTCTCTAGCATTCCAAAGGGAGCACATTGCCTTTTACAACCAAGTAAGGATGGTAGATGAATGAATAGATTTAATGAGTGTGATGCCAGACCAAACATTTTCAAATAAATCTTCCAATCAGAACCAAAGTAGTGCTCAACTATTAAGCGAAATGAACTTTGTCCACAGTGAAGACTTTTTGGTCATCATGGAGGTAATGCTGGAGGTCGAGGTGATGCATGCTCTGACTATCTGAACACTGTGCTACACATTCACTGTGCAGAGAATGGTCACATTGAATGCACAGTCCAAACAAACTGTCTAGTGAATGAAAATGAGGATAAGCTCTAAAAAAAAAAATTATTGCCGCTGAATGACTGTGAGAATAAAAGCCAGGCATCAGAGAAAAATAAAATGGTAAAGGCAATAAATATATTTGGGCTGCCCCATCCTCTTGTGAAACATTATTGAAGTGAATAAGAATTTTAAGAAAAAAGGGGGGGGGAATTCCCTCTGTTTAGCAGTTTATTCTTGTAACTGGTTTATTTAAGGCTATAAAGATGAAATCATTTTATTGCTTCAATATCTTGTCTCCAGCAAATTCCATTTCCACACATCAGTGATCAGACTGCCCACATTAAAAATTCTTAAGTTTTTATTATCACACCAGTCTCAGTTCTGTATTAAGATTTAGTCTTTTTTTTTTTTTTTTTTTTTTAAGGAAAACAATGGATTTTGGCAAGGTCTCCAGGAAGTTGGACCCTTCACACATTACTAGCCAGAATTTAAGACTGTGTGTCTGTGTGAGGCAATGGTATGACAGTTCCTCAAAAAGTTACACAGCAGATATCCACATGCTTCAGCAAACTCACTTCTGGGAGAGAACCAAAGCCATCGAAAGTGGGGACACAAACGTTACCCCTACAGCAATGTTTATACATCCTCATTCCCAATAGTGAGATCAATCTCCCCATAGAAAAACCACAGTTTATGTATGCAATGGGAATATGTCATCCGTATATCAATAGAAAACCGCAGGTCACTCAGTCTCAAAAGGCTACAGAGATGAGAGTAGTGTGTGGTGGGTGCAGCTGCTGAAGGGGAGTTTATATTTGTTGACTATGAGTCCTTGAAGGGTTAGCCACTGGGGACTGTGTGTATGTGTGTTAAGGGGTGGTCAATATCTGTTCGTGGCCCAGAGGGGTTCTTACTCCTGTTGTAATTTTAAGATAACAGGAAAATGTCACTTAATGAGGGAATTTTTTTTTTTTTTTGTGGTTTACCTTTAGTTTTCCTGTTGTGATTCTTTGTAGGAAAACTTTATTTGAATCCACTTACCAATTTAGAAAATGAAATACGATAATTTAAGCATCTCAGAGAACTGTCAACAAGGGGACTCAGCCTCCTCTCTACTGGAACTGTAACTTGGAAATAGAAATGAGGACTAGTGCCTGGGAGCCTAATTCATGGTTTGGGGACATGAAGAGAACGGGGTTGTTGGGTGTGGGAAGATCAGGGCACACCTGGGCCTCATTGCCACACTTTTTGGGCAACCATCCCAATACTAAAATACAGGGAGAAGAGCTTACTCAGAACCTATGAAATTACCATCAGTATCATTGTGTTCCAGGTCACATCCAGTAGCAAGAATGGCTTGAGTCATGTTTAAGCTGTATGGGGAAATGCCAGCCCTCACATTCAGAAATCTCTTAATTACAAAGTACTGACAACAAATTTAAATCTGAGTGCAGTTCAGTTGGTAGAGTGCTTGCCTAGTAGCATGAGGCCCTGACTTTGATACTCAGCACCACACCTAACTGTGTGGGATTTTTGGTGCCGGCCTTCCACTCCAGAAATCCAAGGTCATCCTTGGAGTCTGAGGTCAGTCTGGACTAAAGGAGACTGTGTCAATAAACAAAGCTAGAATTGATTGTGCAGAAAGGTGCCACAAGCTAGAAATGCTAATTACTCCACTACCTGTACTCATTAGGAACTACATTTATCTACAGCCAATAAAGCCTATGCCAAAATTGGGTCCCTCCTATCTATTGCCTGTTGCTCACCCAAGTCCAGTCTCAATTCACATTCAAATATGCTGAGAGCTACTTACTTCTAGAGCATTTAGGAGGAAATTAGGTTTTATTGAAGGTTGATGGGAAAATGGGGAGAGTTAAGTGACACCAACCTCACATCTCTTTCGAAAGCATCTCTGGAAGGGCAGAGTCATATGTGTTACCGGCGGAATTAAAGAAAAGACCTCGGACCCAGAATTCTTACAAGATAAAAAGAGAAGTTTAATGAAATCACTCATGAGTGGACTCAAGGCACTGTGAAAAGCCAAGAGCCTTGAATGCTTTTAGGGTAGAGTTTTTATACCACACTCTGGGTAGGGGAAAGGGCATACATCTGGGTTTGTGAGATAGGGGGATTGCAAAGGAATGTTTGCAGTTATCTCGGTGGTCCTGCTCAAACAATTCCGTGTGGAGATGGGTTCAGAAAGTCAGGCATATCCCAAGGGGGAGGCAGGAAGCACATCTCGTGGGCAGCTAGGTGAGCTTCTGGCCCTGGCTTTTGGGCCTAGCCTCAAGGTTTAGACCCGCAGACCCACAGACCCGCAGAGACACACAGATATTTACAATTGTTTTTGGCTTATCAGTTTCAGGCCCAGGCATGTAATTTGCTAGCTCTCTACCCTTCATCTAACCCATGATTCTTCCTGTTCAGCCATGTGGCTTGGTACCTTTCTTTAGAGCAGCATGGTTGTCCTCTGCTTCTTCTGGCTTCTCTCTGGCTTTCTGCCTGTGCTTCCTGTTCTCAGAGTTTTTCTTAGTCTGGTAGCCCTGCCCATACTTCCTGCCTGCTTTTGGCCAATCAGCGCTTTTTATTAAACCAGTGGAGGGGACAATTATTTACCATGAAATAACACAATACCCCTACACCTTATGACACCCACTGGATAGTATATAAGCAGCAATAAAAAATAAAGCTCTATTCCGTATAACTAGAGAGACACCACCTTGACTTACTCTACATCTGGAAAGTTTTCCTTAAGATTCTGTCACTGAATCTGATCTTCAGCAAACATACTTAACACAGGTGATCAGCTTTGAAAAAAGAGGCTTAAGACTTCATTAGGAAATAAGAATGTGAACCTTGTCAATAACCATCAGCATAATTTAAAAATAAGTTTTGTTACATTAACTACACATTTCTAACTTCTTGCTTATGATCTAACATTTCCTCTACTTGTTTCCAGCATTTGGTGTCAGTTGTTTGGCAAGTTTTTGCCATTCTGACTAAAATTACCACAACTCTTATGAACAGACTAAATCTATAATCTAAGTAACAGCAAACTAATAGTATCAACAAGATTCATAATTATAATAATAGTCAATAAACTAGTACATAAAAATAAATCAGCAAATGTTTTCAAACAACAGTTATGAGTTTGTTTGTCTTGTAATACTTCCAATTTTACTAAGGAACTCACCTATGAAAATCACCCATATTCTTCCAGGAATATTCTAGGACTCCAGCAATTTCTGAAGTCTCAGAAAGCAATGTGGGTCTCCATTAAAGCTGTGTAAAGTAGTTGGGCATCAGAAATTATTTGGAAGACATTTAGGCTCAAAGAAGTTTGTGGACAGGAGCTTAGAAGCTAAAAAATTAGAAAGCAACCTATATACATAGTTATATTGACACACACATATTAATGGTTGTTATAGTAAAAATATATTCTCCAGTTGCAGACTACTTCAGTTTTGCCCATGTGATGTAGAGAACTACCACATGCTGGTGGGATGAAGACTGAGTCAAACGTTGACTATGAAAGAGTGAGCAAGCAGGTGTCCATCCTCATTTTTAAGTAGTGAAATATCCAGGTAAGAAGCTAAGCCTCTATTAAGCCAGGTACCCTAATGTTATTGGCAGAACATATTTTTTACAAAGCAGAATGGAGAGTACTTGGAAGCTAAACCAGAGAGCTGCTTTAAAATCAAGCCCAATGCAGATAGCAAAGCAGACCTTCAACTATAACCAAGAGGTTGCTGAAAGAGGAAGGAGACCTGGATCTCCAGAATAGAAATCATACAATTAGTAGGAAACCAAAGTCACAGTTGGCAAGGTAGACCAGGCCTTAACCCTGCAAGAAGATATCAGGTGAAGGAGAAATCATTGCCAGTAGATAAACTAACATAGAAGATTTGGTATGGGGGTCTAATCAGACCATCTCTCTAGACAAAGTACTACAGAAGTAATGACTATTGAGGGATGGAGAATTGTTTATCCCAGATGCGAGTCTCCTAGTTACTAATTCAGATCAAAGTGTTCTGCCCTGGGATCATATAAGAACAAAATACCACATGCTGCAACAAAAATACACATCCTCACATAGTTAAAGTATTTTCAGGAGCATAAGCAAATGTAACACAGCCTTCTACCACTTAAGTAATATCTAGAGACAAGGTAAATGTAACACAGCCTTCCACCACTTAAGTAATATCTAGAGACAAGGTAAATGTAACACAGCCTTCCACCATTTAAGTAATATTTAGAGACAAGGTAAATGTAACACAGCCTTCCACCATTTAAGTAATATTTAGAGACAAGGTAAATGTAACACAGCCTTCCACCATTTAAGTAATATTTAGATACAAGGTCATCAAGTGATTGGAAAAGGGAAAGCATAGTATTTCATTATGTGTTTATATTTTAAATTTTAATAATGGGCATAGAGCTAGATACAGAATTCTCAGAAAATGAAATATAAATGGCTGATAAACATTTCTCAAAAGTCAACTTTAGACCTTCCATGTCTCAGCAGCACCACTCTCCTATGTGTGTGTGTGTGTGTGTGTGTGTGTGTGTACATAAAATGAAAGTCCATATCCTATTTAAGAGTCATCTGCTAATCCATGTTCATTTTTATTAAATTTAAAATATTGAGGAAATAAAAACACTCTAGAATTGAATCAACTGAATAATGAATAATAAAATGTGCTGTAGTCACACAGGATAATTTTATTCAGATATTGGGAAAAATAAAACCAGAGAATTCACAACTAAAGAGAAGAATCTAGAAACAATTATTTTGCACAAGGAAGCCCAGCACAAAGAATATAAACATCAGATGTTTTCTGTAATTGTGAAGGTTGGTGGTAAATCCTCAGATATGTTTCAATTGTACTATAGAGTTCCTTACATTAATAAAATGCTATGAGAATGGCTATGGAGAGAGGGGAGGATGGGGTAGAGTAAAGAAAGAGGAAGAGAAGAGATGATTATAACAAAAGACTATGAGAGACATGGAAAATGACCACACATAACTATCACAAACACACACTCACACAGAGACATTATCACACATAGAAAAAATAAAGGGAGAGAAAGAGACTAAGAACTTAAAGACAGACAGGCCACGTGACACTGGAAAAAATGGATTAATATTTGAAGCTAAGTGGACAGAGCACTAAACTGAATTAAAGTTTCAGACCATTATTGTCAGGAGCCGGTTCATTAGATGAGAACTTCTGGAAAAGATTTGAAAACATTTGTTTATATAGGACATAGAGATAGATGAGAACCTCTAGAAAAGAGTAATAGACTGTCTTCATGATTATTATAGGATTTGGGGGCCTGAAAAGGTTCCCATAACAACCTTCTCTTACTGGAATTTAATTATTGACATTTTGAGAGTTCACAAATACGCCCCAGATGTGCTTGAATTCGTAACTCAGGGAGAACAAGCTATGAAGCAAACTTCCTGGCCGCCCTTGGCCTGTCCCTCTGTGACTATCAATGTAACCCTGAGTGTCCGCCCCTCAGAAGCTGACCTCCAGCTTCTACTATAAAGCAGCCCTCTTTAATGTATAATAAAAAACAATTTCCAGCCACTGCTTTATACTTCTTTCTGCGGTTCTACTTTAGAGATGCCATATGGTGGGGGATGATCCTGGAACAGGAAGACAGTCTTACAGAAGAGTAAATCTCAAATTTCTTGAGAAGCTTGAATCTTATGTGCTGTGGAAAGCAGACTTTATGGAGAATTACAGGGAAATTGCTCAGAGGAATGCAGAGAAACCCTCTTCAAGGACGCGGTCCTTGAAAATACTCCTGAGCATGATAAGAGCCATTTAATAAGAAGGAGACACAGGCAGACTCCTGGCAAAGATCCAGAATGCTGGACTCCTCCATGCTTGGTCATACCTACCTCAGAAAGGCTCAGTAGCAACATCCTTAACAAAGACCAGGCAAGGAGTCTTACAGTGACTTTATCTCGCAGCTTAGCCTTGCTGCAGGGAGGCTTCTGGGGCCAGGTGAAACTGAAAGTATCTTTCTTAAGCACCTTGCCTTTGACTTCCTCACGTATGAGAGGAACAGCCTCTCTTGGCTCCTCTGATGCTTATTGAGTTCAACCCATTACAAAAAATAGATCAATATTAACATTTGTTATAGAAGGAAAAGAATTTCAGGGGGTCCCAGACACTGGGGCTCATGCAAAAGGTATAAGAGAATGTGGCAGATACAAAAATGAGTTAGACACGACCTCTGCTTCCAAAGCTGATTGTCTAGGAGTTAAATAGTCTCTCTCTCTCTCTCTCTCTCTCTCTCTCTCTCTCTCTCTCTCTCTCTCTCTCTCTCTCTCTCTCTCTGTGTGTGTGTGTGTGTGTGTGTGTATAAAATCTATTAATCTACTCATGACATTACAATGCTATAGATCATTTATATAAATTTAATAGACTGCTATATGAAGTTGCAGGATTATGAGTCTAGGGATAAATTAAAATGAGACAAATGAATGTTAGATTAGACCTCAGAGTGGGGCAGACTGTTTAGATTTTATGTAGAAGATAAGAGAAGCATTTAAAAGTACTGAGGATGTGGCACAAAGAAAAAGATTAAAAAGAAATAAATGTATAAATAAAACTTTTGTGGCACTTTTTTTTTAACTAAATGTTTTGGTTGATACACTGAAGTCTTGCAGAAAATGTACCAAGAGCTACATTAAAAGCCAGTGGTGATCGTGCACCAATAAAGCCCCCCGCCCAAAAAAGGATAAACGTTAAAAGATGAGAAGAGGTCAGAGCACAGCTTCACTATCAACGATTACAGCTTCATCAAACAGGACAGGCAGAAACCAAAAAGAACAAAGAAAACAAAATCTAAAGATCAGTGAAGGAGGCTTACAACATGAAGCCCATTTTTAAGAACTTGTAAAAATGACAGCCAACTGCTAAGGAGACAAGCAGGAAACAACAGTTAATTCATAGCCCTCGTTTGAGTCATGCCCTCTTTGTTCTGAATTTCCTCACTCTGGAGCTGATGATCATTCAGCTGCAGACAGACTGGCACACTCCCTCAGGTACTAGTCGCCCACTGGCCATGTGGCATGACCCTCTCACAGGGACATGGAAAGGACCAGATCCTGTGCTCATTTGGGGACGAGGTTCAGCTTGCATCTTGAATCAAACCCAATCAGCCCCAAGATGGCTGCTAGAGCATTTGGTCAGGCAAATAAACTGCTCACCTGCACCCAGGGACGAGTCAGCTTCTCCTGAGGATGATCCATCTCTTTCAACAAATGCTGCCATTCAGGCCAAAGAGGATGCTGAGATTCCTGAGCCTGCTCCTCCTTATGCCATCCCTCAAGACAGCAAAGATTCAGTGCCCTCTTAACCCCTATCAGCCCCTCAATCAGACCTGTCAGATCATCACAGGGAGAGGGGACATAATTTGGTCTACATCTAAAGTCACCCATCAAGGATGGTGGCCAGACCTTTATCCTGACTTATGTGACTTTGTGCTCTTCTTAAGGAAGAGTGTTGTTTTTATATATATCATACAGGAACTGCAAGAGACGCACAACCAAGGTTATAGAAAGCCCAGAGAAAAGAAAATGGGAAAGAGAAAAGGAAGTTGGATGGTATAAAACCTGGTTTTCCACTTTCCCCTGGCTGACCACCTTGCTCCCCTCAATCCTAGGACCCCTTTTAGGACTATTACTTTTGATGTCATTTGACCCTTGGATTATTAACAAACTGACTGGCTTCATTAAACAGCAGATTAACTCCCTGGCATCTAAACCTACTCAGGTCCACTACCATCGCCTTGAACTGGCAGACCAAGGTTCTGAAGAGCCTGGAAACAATGCGCTCCCATTGTGTGTCACAACCCAAACCGGCACACACCTGCAGGTGTAGACACCCTTTCAAAGAGGTGCAGTTGGAACTGCAGAAAGAGGACCAAGTATTGTGTTTCGGTCTCTCCAGAAGCATGCCCAAGAGCATAGAGGTTTGGTATGTATCAATCCTCTCCCTTGCAAAACATGCCAGCTGGTCCTGATGGTACAGGCTGTGATCAGCCTCAGTCTGAGCAGCATGAATCATCTTCTGTAGCAGCCTTATAAGATAAGAAAAGGGCTTGGGACCTTTGCTTCCCCTCTAGGGTTAATGTCCTCAACTTTGCTTGAGTTTTGCCCATCTTTTAGTTTAAATAAAGGGAGGAATATGTCCGGAGCCAGTTCATTAGCCAAGAGTCAACTAAAGAATTCCCTTCTTCATCATTCTTCAGATAGGACAGATTTTTCAGATCAAGACAGTCCTTGGAAAAGCCACAAGGGAACACACTGACCACTGACTCATCATTGCCTAACACTCTAACTTTGGCTCACAGTCTCGCCCCTCACTAGCCCTCTCTTCCCATTGCACTCACAGCCCTGCAAAAGCATATATAAGCCGCCTGGAAATAATAAAGACAGACCACTTGAACAGCTTGTCCTGTGGTCCTTCTTCTGCACCTCCTGTCCCCTATCACTCTCTCCCTACAGGTGACAGGGACCCTGTTGAAGTCCTGCAGGTCGGGACACATTATATTTATAAATTAATAAACCTTTAATTGTTCCACTTAGAAGCATCTAATTGTAGTAACTCAGTAATACATATGTGGGTAATGTATAAAGAATAAGTTACTACAAATGCTCAGTGTTAAACAACATTTTAACTCAATGTGAAAAATATGTCAGAAAAAAAAATCAAAGGCAGAGGTGTGATCCATCCTAAAAAGACAAAATCCCCTAATGCTTATCTCTAGTGCTTCAAAAGTTTACCAGCTGAAGCCTCTGTTCATCCTGCCCACATCTCCTTTGGATCCCACAGACCATCTTCTCTAACATTCCCTAAATTTTTCTGCAACCCAGCCACCAACAGCAGCTGTCATTCTCTGGGAAGACACCGAAAGAGCAGGCCAATAAATCAAGTAATACACAGCGATAACACTCGGGAAAAAATCCAAAGAGGAAACAGGAACCATAGAACATAATAGTCACACAATCCATAAGCCCACACTTTGACCTATAATCATCCCAAGCCCAGATAAGCGAGGTGATAGCATAAGAACATTGTCAATAACAGCCAGGGCAATAATTATCCACCAGAAACCCACTAGAACGGTGGGCCCTGAATATTCAACATTGATTCAGAACAAGAAAATGATCTCAACACCAATTATATGAAGATGGTAGAGGACTTTATCAAATAAATGAGTAAATCCATTTAAGAAAGCCAGGAAACAGGTACAATTGGAGGAAATAAAACTTTTAAAATAAAACAGGAGAAAAAACAGTTGAAGAAACTGAATAAAACTTTTCAACCATAAAAATGGGAATGTAATATGGAAAATATAAATTGTGGGAATTCCTCACATGAAAAGTTTAGGAAACAAACAGGAACTCAGAGACAAGTTTCCTCACCAGAATAGAAGAGATAAAACTAAGAAACTCAGGCACTGAAGGAAAGACAGAGGTGGGGACATATCAGTTAAATAAAATATTAAGCCCCCCCCCCAAATTACTAAAACCCAAAATCTAAAAAATCTAAGATATTAAAAAAAAGAACAAATACCAGAATAATTCAGAGGAAAAAGAAGAAACAGGTCAATGGCACAAAAAAATTTTCAACAAATTATAGAGGAAATAATGTCTCTAAACTAAAGGAGAAGAAGCCTATCAAAGTAAAAGAAGCAACAGAACACCAAATTCACTGAACCAAAAAACCAACTCACTACCTAATAATCAAAACATCAGAAATCACTGAAAGGACAGAATATTTTAAAATGCGGGAAAAATAACAAGTGATTCATAAAAGCAGATTTGTTAGAATCACATTTGATTTGACAGTGGAGATGTTAAAGCGAGAAGGGTCTGTACAAATGCACTGCACACTCTAAGAAACAACTGTAATTACATTAACAAGACAAGTAGTGTGCTCCAAGTAATAGGTCACTTTCTGGGACCATATAAAAATTAACTATTGATGTGGGAATGTCTTTCTGTATGCTGTGAATATCAATCTTCAAATAAAGGAGCTGTTTTGGCCCATGACAGACACCATAGAAGAAGTAGATGGGGAATCAGAATAGGTAGGAAAGGAAGGGCAGTGTCAGAGTCAGATGAGTCAGCCGCTGCCCAAGAAGAAACATGTAAGGAACACAGATGAGCCACAGGCCAGGTGGCAGACAAATTAATGAGAATGGGTTAAGATGTAAAAGCAAGTTAACAATGTACCTGAGCCATAGGCCAAACAGAATGAAGTTAATATAAGTGTATGAATCACTTTTGGGGGCCTGAGCAGCAGTGGGCGGCTAAGAGGTCTGGGACTGCAGATCTGTGGGCCTGGACGTCTGACCACCTGGGGCCAAGAAACCTTATTGTAACAAACTATCATATGCTCCATTAATTTACACTCAATAATTTAAACAAATTCTCTTGAACTCAACTGCTCTTCTTAATCTTATTTTTTCTCTAAAACTTTAATCAACCCACTTAGGTTGCAAAGATAATTTTTTTTCACAACAAAATTCATTCATAATAATGAACTCCTAGACATTTTCTTACTCTTACTTATAATCTTTAATTTTTCTTTTTATTTTGCATGTGTATTAACATGAAGGTGCACATGTGTGTTTAAGAATAGGTAACTACAAATGCTCAGAGAACATTAATGGGCAAGAGAACAACTGTGGTGTCATTTCTCAGGCTGATTTAGGAACAAAAGTCAAAGTATATGATACCTGGAGTAGATGCTACCGACAGCCAAAGAATCCTTCTCTGTTTTATAACTCTGAACAAAATCACAAAGCTTGATAAAAAGTCAAATGTAAGAAAGACAGAAATACTAGACAATTTCATAACCAAATATTGTGAACTACTGGGAAGAGAGTCAAATTATTTAAAAAGGATAATGGTAAAAGGTAAACTAACTTTGAGGGTTTATTTAATTATGTAGTTAATTAGGTTGCTTGTAATCCTGTGATGCCTCAATGAGTACCTTGATAAAGTCCTCAGTTATAGGTTTGTGCCTAGTGGTTGGTTGTAAATAAGGATTAGGTCCTTTGTAACGCATTGGAGTCAAATGTCTGGATAATCTTGTATGAACCCTACCTACCAAATCTTTAAGAGGCCTAGTTGCACACACTTATCTTTGTGGTGTTTTAGAGGCAGTTATCTTTCCATTAAATTCTATTTTGTGAGACTTAATATCTCCTGAGCATTGCTAAGTCTTGTATATTAACAATTCTACTCTTCTGCTTCATACCTTACTAGTGGAATGCTACCTAACAGATGAAATGCCTTTAAAACCTCCACAAAAATAACGATAAATGAATCTTACAAAGTTTAAATGCAAAGTGCTAAAGGTACCAGAAAACCTAGACCTTTTCCTATTTGGCAACCAGCTTTCCCTTGGTGCACCAAAAGCATGTTAAAGTTGACTACAAAAATGTTTCTACACACAGTTCCCTATACTCAATTCTAGGGGCAGATTAAAGCCACAAAGAAAAGTAATTCAGAGAAACGGCCTGGGGCCAGGGAGTTAAGAACCCCATGGTGCTTCACACAAAAGAGATTCTGGTTGCAGATTTCCTTCCACCCTGATCCCTGAAGGACACACTAGCTCCTGCACCTCACCATCTATTTCACCCCATCTGCTGACAGCATCCCTTCACTCACCATGCTGTGGTTTCCTGGCTTGGCCATGGTCTCTGCTTGGCTCCCACCAGCAGTACAAATACCACACCATACAACCCATGGTACCAGTTCCTCCTCAATGCCTAGCCTGAAGCAGGCAACAGGAAGAGCCCAGCACCACTTCTGACTGGCAGGTTGCCTGGAGGGCCTGAAAGCACCTCACATTGGGTTGCACTGTTCTTAAAGGCACAGTACAATTGTTCCTGATCTGGCTTTCCACAACAGACAAAAACCTTTTCTAGATCAAGAAAGAGATGCATTTCAGTAGCACTTGCCCCTGGCTCCGATAACAATCCTTGCTATCTTCCTGCACTGCACAAACACTCTTCATTCCTTCTCCAGTCTGTGCAGTCCAGTATACTCTGGGGTAGGTTGGATCCTGGAAGATTTCTATGTTTAGTTTTGTTTTCTGTGTAGCATGTGCTTAGTTTTATATTTTCTACATTTACTTTCAGTTTGTGCTTCTATTTTGAATATCCTTTAGTAAACCGGCCTTTGGACCTTCTCAATACTTTTTATAAATGAGCCCAAAATTTGCAAATATCTGTAAATAGCCTAATTTGACTTGCAGAAGGTCCAGTGGCTGGGACTGAGAGAAGTCTCTTTTGCTTGATTAGGAAGCTGGTATCTCAGTTTTGGTTTTGACTATTGGCACCAGAAGGTCTGATTTTTTTCTGTTTGTACTCTTATATCTTATGATTGATTCTATTTGTTCTCTTTCTGACTCATGAGACTGACAGTACAGGATAGACTAACTGTACTCCTACCCCAATGTTCCCTAGTCTTCTGACAAAGCAATTCAGGCAGTGGTGCAAGCCTCTGAAGAACAGGAGATGATTACTAGTGGGGGGGGGGCATTGGCACCTAATACCTGGGTGCTAGGGTGATTCACAATCACCATGAGTCCCAGACAGTACAGGTTTGAGGGTTACAGTGCAAGGAGCTTCAGGTAGACTTTGTAGTCAAAAGGAAGCAGAAGCCAGTGGGTGATTTTTGGAACTCTGACCTTGCCTGAATCAGGATACAAGTGCAACTCAGGGATATTGAAGAACTGCCCTATGGACTCACAGCCACAGAATGGCTTACAGAGGCCCACTTCCAGTGGGACCAAACAAGATGAGAAGTCACTTCCAATCTGCTTCTCTGGTGAACTTCATACAAGCACAGGTGTGATTGGTTGAGTGGCTGCAAAGATACAATGCTACTCACTTAGGTAGGTGATCACACCTCTACCACCAGGGTCCTGGATGCCATCAACACCTTAAGCCCTTTCTGTCACGAAACTTGTTTTTAATAAACTAGTCTTTATTACCATAGAGGGGAAAAAAAGGTATTTGGTCATTCATATTCAACAGATTATGGATACCTGACATCATTTGGAGGAGTTGGCTACAAATTATTATTGAGTAGGATTTAAAAAACCTACTGCAAGTTTCAGATGCTTCACTACAGTGTTGATGCAAATTTAGTCAGAGATTTCTCATTAATAACCATTATATATGTAGGCTGCAACCATAATGTGTGAACCAGATTAAAGTTGGATCTTATACTTTATTTGTTTTTCTTATGATTTTGGTACTTTTGAGACAGAATTTATCTATGTAGTCCTGGAACTCTTTCTGTAGACCAGGCTGGTCTCACACTCAAAAACTCTAACTGCTTCTGCCTTCTGAGTGCTGCAATTGAAGGTGTGCATGGCCCCCAAGCAGCTGAAGATGGATCCCATCATCTCAAATGGTCCAGAGTAAAGATAGTTCTTAACTTTCAAAACATTTAAAACAAATCCCTCACAGGTGGGCCCAACTTTTTGAATTTTAGTAAATCCACAGGCATTCAGACTATCTAGAATAGCAATCACAACAGCCAAGACACAAGAAAGGAAACCTTGGCTTCAGATCTTCTGTATTCTTTTTGCTCTAGCTATTTCCAATCTCTTTTTCTTTGAACCAGATTTGTGTTTTGACATAGCACTGAATATTATTGTTTCAAACCCCAGAACTTTGTCTCTGTTATTATATCTAATTAATCTCTAAGATTCAGGTAAATTGAATTCTCAAACAAAATTTATTTAAAATAATACCGCGTCCGGTTTCTTTGCTTTGGGGCCGAGTCTTGTCCAGGCGAGGGGCGTCGAGGTTAAATAATCTGCACTCAGGAGTCGTTTAGGTTCCATCATTCGGGATCACAATGAGAGACCCGAGCTTTATTCAGTACATCTTATATCTTAGACCTGTTTCTCCCCTTGCCATGCTTCTCTCTTGCCATGCATCTCGCCTAGCTTTTTTCCCTTCTTGCTTCCCGCCATGCTGGATTCCTTCTGCTCCTTCCACTCACACTGACTCTATTAACTCTACTCCATGCTTGTCTCCCGCTTCTGCTAGAATGTCTCTCCTCTCTACTACCTTCTTAACTCTCTCACACCCTGCCCCCTCATCCGGGCACACCCAAGGTCTTGGAGGATCCCAAGAGGCTAGCACTCAGCAGGTGGCAGTGCCTATAGCCCAGGAAACCATGTTTTTCCTTAATCCCCCTATTAACATAAGGTTTTAGTCCTTTGGGGAAGAGGATGGGCCATAAAAGGCCGGAATGGCACTTATTCGGGAGACAACAAAATAATGCACTTACTTCCAACTCATTTTATTTATCTCCCTTCCCAAACTCTCCTAAACTAGGTCAATGCTGCCTTCTCCACTTCAGAGGAAGGCTATCCAAAAGTATACATTACCAAAAACGATATTGGGAGAATATCTGAAATTACAGTATCAAAATGAAGACTCTAATCTTAAAGACCAAAAACAAGAGGTCAACATAAATTTTATTAGATATCATTTCTAAATCCTGAATTAAAGGACATACATAGGCTTACATTCAACATTTGGCCCTATGAAAACTGATAAATGATAATTTCCTCAGGTAAATAATCGATAAAATTTTAATCTTAACAAAATTTAATCATTATAACACACTGATAAGATGTCTAAAGAGAACATTTGATGTCAGCATCATTAGTAAAAGACTAAAAAATTTAATTGTCTTTTTTACAAGTAACGTATTTTATGGAGCTGGAAGAATACAGAAAAAGAAAAAGATATGTTTTGTAGTATAATAACAATTGATAGGCAATCATAAACATATGTAAAATACTGCCTAAAATATTTTTCACAGGATACTTCTGTGTATGGTATCTGGGAACTTCTAAAATTAAGTATTCATGCAGAATGTGTGTGTGCTAGGGTGCACAAAATTTCAAAAAGGAGATATGAGATCATTTGTAATTAAAGTTAGAGAAGTTTTCAAGCCATGAGGCTGAGAATGGAACCAGGGTCATTGGAAGATGAAACAGAGACCCTAGCCAGTGAACCATCTTTCCACGCACATGGAATATATTATTTATTACATTCTTGTGATAGTCTAGAATGTAGTAAGAAGAAAGCACACTGGTGAACCTAATCCATATACTTAAAAAGGTCTCTTCTAATGAGAAGACAGAGATTCTAGGGTCCTGGCCAGAAATGGGAGCTCAAAGATGCTCTGATACTTAAGAAATCATTATATTTGTGAACTGGAAAATGGTTTATAGACATTAAAACTATACTCTGCCATTTTATGATGGAGAAAAATTAATTCAACTTTATGGAAATACCAATGTCATATATTCAGTATATTAATATCATTAACTCTTCCATGATAATACTAGAAAAGAAAAAACCACAGTCATCACACACACACACACACACACACACACACACACACACACACACACACACACATACACACATATGATATTATAGGCTAGATTAAAGAAGAAGACCCCAGACCAGATTTCTTGCAAGATAAAAAGAAAAAGTTTAATTGATACACTCATGAGCAGGCTCAGGGCACTGTGGAAGCCAAGAGCCCTGAATATTTTTAGGGCAGAAGTTTTATACAGCACTCTGGGTAGAGGAGGGGATGCATCTGGGCTCAGTGAGATAGGGAAGTTACAACAGGGTGGGGCCAAAGGTCAGTTTAGGACTGAGTTTAGGAATGCGAAGTATTTCCTGTGAAACAGTAGCAAGTCTTGGGCAAGCCAGAGACCACCTGAGGACATTCATTTCCTGGAGCAATGGTCACAATGGGCACATTGTACAAACTTCAGAAAGTTTCTACTTCAGTAAACAGCACATGGGCTAATTATAGGTCAGGGGTGGAGGATTCTAAGAGGTCAAATCTCAGGCTAGGCAAGGAAAACTCTACCTTCACAACACTTTACTAAGGTTGTCTTTCAAATCATGGGTATTAAGCAATTCCATCTATCCAACTGGAGGGATTACAGGCATGATGTAATATACATGCTTCTGTTTGTAAAATGACTCTACATGTGAGAACCAAAGAAGCTTCTCAGCATAAATCTTCATCTCAGAGGAGAATCTTTTAAATAAAAGCTAGCATACCTCTCAAAATATATTTCTTACACCTTCCTCCATTTTTCAAATGGATGATACACTTTTTCATCCACAATACTCCCTCCTCTAAAATAAAAAATATTAGAACAAATAGGAAAAGTATTGTAGATGGCACTGGACAAGATAAATAACACAAGATGAAGCTGCAGCCCAGGAGCCATAGTGGAGGATAGGATTAGCTGGAAGATTTGAGTGAGCTGAGGTGGTTCTATATAATTATGATGTCAACAACATGGTCTAGCCATTTATGACATCACTGGTCTGTCCTAATTACATGTGACATGTGTCAGGAGCAGTCAACTGCCCTATTTACTTCTGTGACCCCATGACCTCCTCTCTCCTGCACCCAGTGCCTGCCCTGTCCATGATTGAGGGTCCACATCACAGTGAGGTCACCAGACATGCCAATGGAGGACCCTGTGTTTGACATGGCAACCTTGTGGGCTACATCCTGGAGCTCACAGGTCACTTTTTGATCCTCAAAAGTGACCGACATCCCATGTCTGAGATCATAAGTCACTTCACATTGACCCATGTCCCCTCTCTGTGATCACAGTTTACTCTCTTCACACATGTTCAGTTTCCCCTGTTTGAGGTCACAGGTCACTTCACAGGTGATTCACATCCCCTCTCTGGGGTCACAGGTCACTTCACACTTGACTCATGTCCCTTCTCTGGGATCATACCACACCCATCTCCTCTTTTCCCTGCACCCTCCTCCTCTCACTCTTCCACTCATAGCCCCAAGATTTCTCATAGCTAAGTAAAAAAAAAAAAAAAGAAAAAAAAAGAAAATAAAGAATAAATATGAATGTTAAAATAAAATAGTAAAAAAAAAAGAAACCCAAATGACCTGCTCTCAATCATACATACCAGGTATGAGGTGTAGATTTTGGTGCTGGCTGTTAGCTGCTAGGTACTAGCTGCTTTGTGCTAGGTGCCAGATGCTGGGTGCTAAGTACTGACAGCTAGGTGCCAGGTAGTGAGTACTAGCTGTGATTATTTTGGGGTTAGATGCTAGATGGTACATGATAAGTACTAAGTGTTGGTTGCTGGTCCTAAAATGCTGGCTGATAGTTTCTGTGTGCTATGTGCTGGGTCATGGGTGCTAGATGCTAGTAGGTGGGTGCTGGGTGCTATATGTTCTTTGATAGCTGCTAGGTAGTGGGCACTAAAACTTTGGAGCTAGGTGCTGGGTGCTTGGTGCTGGTAGTTAAAGGATGAGTTGAGGTAGTGAATGCCAAGTCCTATGTGGTGGGTGTAGGTGTTTGCTAAGATTTTGGTGTTAGGTGCTGGATGCTGCTTGCTCAATGGTTGTCCTAGATACAAGGTGTTGAGTGCTGGGTGCTAAGTTCATTCCTGTCAACTGACTATGCTGAGTCTATGGAGTGTGGTTCCAGAGCTCCCTCCCATGATCCTTCCCTTTCTTTCTCCCATGATCCTTTACTCTCCTTATGAACATATCCAAAGAAACTGAGGCATGCTTAAACTGGAGGAAACTCAGTGTTTACTTCAGGTTTCCCTCCTGAATGTGATGGGCTCATCCCATGAGAAATTCAGGGGGAATGGTGTCACAAGGCTCCTGGTGCATCATTTATTACCATAAAGAAAAATGCACTGAGCTGCTAGATTAAAATACCAGGGGTTTATAAATGTGGTTTTCAAGAAAGAAAGGTGAAGGAACATGAAGGAGGAGGGGAAAGTGGAGGGAGGTGAGGGAAGAGAAAGGAGGGGAAAAGGAGGGAGGAGGGGAAGAGGAGGGGAAGAGTAGGGGAAGGGTGGGAAGTTCATTTTCCCACCTCTCACTGGTGTAGTCACAGGATACTAATGACAAGAAGTAACAGATTAAAATTATAAAAATAAAAAATGGCAGCCTGGCCCCCTCTCACTGACATATTAGTGTGGAGAAGGGATGGGGAGGACAGAGGGGGAGACCCAGGGCATGCTGGGATTGATAGATTCTCCCCTAAGATTAGCCTGAGCCAGGTTTTTTTTTGTTTTTTGGTTTTTTTTTAAATTTCTGTGGTTGTTCTCTTAAGCTGGTATAGAAGTTCAAGGCCTCAGCAGGGGTGGGAAGTGACATCACACAACATCTCACCCCCAAGGGTCACACCAGAGTCACAGGCCCCTGAAGAGCAATTTTAAAATGAGTAAATTGGGGGGGGGTGTCTTCCAAAACAGAAAGCAGAAATGAGAATCAGTTTCCCTCACCTTTGACCTCCAGGTCTGTCAGGGTGACCTTTGACTCTGACAGATTGACAGCTAGGCCAGAAAAATCTGAAAATCATCTGGAGAGCTCACATCGTCACTCAACAAACCCCTTCTATGGTCACATTTTCCAAGTGTTTGTCATCAACCCTGGTGTTGTTCCCTGGGGGTTTGAAAATTTAAAGTATAATTTAATTAAAACTTAAGAATATTTAAATTTTAATTCTAATTTTTAAAAAAACTAAAAATAAAAATTTTAACTTAAAATATTTTGGTTTTTAATTTAAAAAAATTTAAATAAGTTTTATTCTTTGCTTTGCTTTTGTGTTTTGCCCTTTGCAATACCTGCAAGGCATGATGGAAAATAAAAAATGTGGTTTGTTTTATTTGCATCCCCAGAGGAAAAAAGAAAAAAGATAAAAACATAATTAAAAATAATAAAAACCATAAAAAAAACTTCAGGTCAGAAATAAAATAAATTGACAAAAAAGCCCCTGGAAATTCTCCAGGCACTGCCCAACTATCACAAATTATAGCCAAAACCAGAAAAAGAACATGTTTCCTCCTTAAAAACTTTTGAAAAGAATAAAAGAAAATATTTAAAATTTTAGTTTTTATTTTACAGTATTTTCTACAAAAATTGTTTGTGGGAGAGTAAAGCATGTGTGACTTTTAACTTTTCACCCAAAATTGTGGGGGAAGAAGGAAGCTGATAATTATCTTTATTTCTGTAATTTTTATTTTATTAATTCATGGCTTTAGTTTTATTTTAAAATCATATTTAAATGTTTATTCTGAATTGTTTTTGCACAAGTGCATGGGCTTCTGAGCTGTTGACTCTTTAGGGTTCGGGAAGGATACAGGAAATAAAGTATAAAAATGAGCTGGAAATGAACAAAATTAAACTTGATGGAAAAACCCCCACACTTTTCTACATTCTTATCAAACTTTAAAATGCAAAAAATTGAATATTACATTAAAGACTGAAAAATTATAAAAGAATTGCTGTGACTGGAACTGATGCATTTTTTAGCATCTCCTCATTTCTACTCCTCATAAATAAAAAGTTTTAAAAAGCTTTTTTTTCTTTTTTAGGTACTTTTTGACTCAAGTAGATATCAAGGGTCATGCATGGGGTCACAGGGCAAGCTCCCATCTTGGCTGCCATCTGCCTTACTGCTGAAGCTGAGTTCACTGAGGGCTGTGACCTAAGCACCTGAAAGGTCAGGGATGAAAGGTCAAACTTGGTTCCTCCTGTAAAGTCTAGCCACCCCCCCCCCACCTGAAAGAAAAGTGAAAGAGGGGTCAAGGGTCATTCATGTGGAAAGGTTAGGGTCAGGGGATAACTGGAACCACATAATGTGTAGAGTTAGTGGTTGGGGCAGGTGAATAACTGATGTGTGGGAATGGGTGGGACAGGTTGACTGACAGTCCCTGCTCATCTGTAGGCATGACCAGTGAGTGAATGTATGTTGAGAACATTGATGGAATGACAGCCCTACTGTGGGTGAAGCCATTGGATAATTGACAGCTCCTTTTGGGCAGGAACAGTGAGTGACTGACTGTAGGTGTGTGGGTGGAATCATGAGGATTGACAGCATGTGTGTGAGAGGGGCCAGAGAATTACTGACAGTGTTTGAGGATGGGAGGGGAGGTGTTGGGGAATTACGTGACACAGTGAGTGACTGACAACCAGTGGGAGGAGAGTGGGTTGAGTCAGTGTGGGACTGACAGCATGTGTGTGGTTGAGGCAAGTGAGTGATTGACAGATTGTCTATGTCTGTGCCTATTTGTGGGTGGCACCAATGAATGACCTCAAAGTGTTTATGGAAGGTGCCAGTGGGTGATTTACAACCATCCTCTTTGCAGAAGCAACAGATATCCCTTTTATGTAAGCTTCTGAAATAAAAATATTCAGGTGAGTCCTCCTGCTTCTGGTGTAGGAGTGGGGCCTTGGGTGTGACTTCTGGTTCTAACACCCCAACCCTTGCCCATGACAATGTCCCCAGGATACCACACACTCAAGTCCAAGCTCTGTATCTACTTCTAGATGGTCCACCCCAACATCACTTCTGGCTTGGCCTGCCAGTCATTTCAGGAACATCCAAGTGTAGGGCACATGCCTTTAATCCTAGCACTCAGAAAGGAGAGATCCGTCTGAATCTCTGTGAATTCAAGGCCTAACAGAGCCATGCAGAGTGACAGACACCTTTTAATCTCACCACTTGTAATTCCATGTATTTGTTTACTCTTGTCTTGAGACCCCAGAGACCAGCAAGGAGCCAGATTACAATGCAAGAATACAAGTTTCTTTTTTATTTTCAGGGACAGGTTCAAATTCATTTCATAAGGAAACATTAAGTTTTGACACAGCAAAAGGAAGAAACATGGTTGCAAGCTCAGGGATAAAAAAGTTTTAAAGAAAAAGTACAAGTGGGGAGCTGCAGGCCTTGACATTTACAGACTGAGTAGAGATATGGAGTAGAGTGATTCTTGGAAACTATTGCTTGAACCTTCAGCTCAGAACAAGTTTTGAATTCACTGGCTAAACTTTGAGCATAAAATAAAAATCTGCTAGCACTGTATTTGCAGAGATCAAACGACAGGATATCTGCAGGGGCATCTGGATCTTAAATTTCACAGCCTCCAGGGCATCTGCTCCAATCTCACTGTCAGGAAAATCCCATAGATTCCTGCAATACCTGTCCCAGGCCAACTTCTCACCTGCAAGAAAAGGCACGACACACGTAGGATCCTTCTGCAGCAAAGCTTTAATGCGTCTTGAGGGAGAGCATCAGCTTACGGAAATGGAGACCTCGAGGTAGGAAAAGCCCAACCCTTATATAGACCAAAGACCTCCGCCTTGGACGTGTCACCTCTCTATAGGCTGCAGCTCATCACCCCACATGATGCCACGGGAGAGGCGGAGAGACCTGTCCGGAAAATTACCAAAGGCATGCGCCGTGCCTTGTTTACTGACTCAGGCGGGTTGGCCAGCACCGCCATCTTGAGGGGCTGGGGCCAGCGGCTCCCAACAAATACCTAAACCCAAGCCTCTAGGCATCAGCCCTTCACTAAGATAACGTCTGCAAAGTCAAGTCTAGGCTTCCACACATCTGCTCCTAGAACTTAGTAAAAACAGGCCTAAATCCTAGCATTAAAAAAGTTGAACCCGGAAGTGAGTATCTGGGCCTGGGAAAGAAAGATAAGCTTCAGAAGGCAGCAGTGCCCCTCCTTTGCCTTCAGGCTGCTTGATGTCAGTGGAATACTCAGAGGTATTTAGTCTGAGGATTCTGGAAGACAGACCTGAGGAGTTAACTAGGTGAGAACTGGCTGTGGCTTGTGTCTGTCTCTCTGTTTTTTCAGCTTTACCCCATTATCTGACTTTCAGTTTTTATTGCACTACCAAACAGATTGTGTAGAATACCATACTGCTGTGTATTTAAGCACAATATAATCCTAAGGGAGGTGCTCTTGTCACTCAAGCCTCAATAGCCAATCAGGGGCCTGCCAGTCAGAAGTGATGCAGGGCTCTTCCAGCCTCCTGCTTCAGGATTAGCTATAGTTAAGAGCTGGCACTAGTGGTTTGTGTCGTGTACTGTGATGCTGCTGTGGGGAGCTGAAAAGAAATGGCCAAACGGAGAAACCACAATATGGTGAATAAAGTGCTGGTGTCCTCAGATGGGATGGAGCAGGTGATGAGGTGCAGGGACCAGTGTGGTTGGTCTTCCCTGGATCTGGGTGGGAAGGTGCAGTAAGAATCTCCATCCTGTATGGTCTCAAGTGGTCCTTGAAGCCCAAAAAGGGCATGGCCAGGAGTGTTTAGACCAGAAGGGGCATGGCTTAGACTGGAATGGGCATGACAAGAAATGCTTAGACCAGAAGGCTTGACCTGAAGAGGCATGATCAGGAGTGCAATTAGACTTTAAGGGGTATGGCTCAGGCCTGAAGGGGCGTGTCTTAGACCAGAAGAGGCTTGGCTTAGACTTGAAGGCCGTAACTTGCACCAGAAGGGCGTGGTCAGGAGTGCTTAGACCAGAGGAGGCATGGATAGGAAAGGAAGGGCATGGGTAGGAGTACTAGGACCAGAAGGGACATGGCTTAGACCAGAAGGGGCGTAGTCAAGAGAATTTAAACAGGGAGGGCATGGTTTGGTCCAAAAGGGGCGTGGCAAGGAGTACTTGAAGCAGAAGGAGCATAGTTTAGATTAGAAAGGGCATGGTCAGCAGTGTTTAGAGCAGGAGCATGGTTTAGTCTAAAAGGGTAGTGGCCAGCAGTGCTTGAAAAAGAAGGGGCATGGCTCATGTCAAAAGGGGTGTGGCTTAGGGCATAAGGGGTGAGGGCAGGAGTGCTTAGGCTGGAAGGGGCATTGCTTAGACTGAAAAGGAGCATGGCCAGAATTTAATAGAAATGAGGCAGGGCTTAGTCCAAAAGGGTCTTGTCCAGGATTGGTTAGACTAGGAATGGCATGGCTTAGACCAGAAGAGGAGTGGCCAGAAGCACTTGAACCAGACTGGGCAAGGTTTAGGACAGTAAAAGCATGGTTTAAACTGGAAGGGGCGAGGCAAGAAGTAAATAGACAATGAGAGGCGTGGCCAGGAGTAACTGGACCAGAGGGGGCATGGCTTAGAAAAGACATGGCTTAACCCTGAGGGACATGAACAGAGTTAGACTTAACCCTAACCATGACAATGACTCTAACCCTGCCACCCAAAACCTAACCCTAACTACACCTAACACTGACACTGACCTTGACCCTGACCCTAACTCCTAACAATAGCCCTAACCCAAACCCCAGCCCCAACAACTAACCCTAATCCTAAAACCGCATCCCTAACCATAACCCTAATCCTAACCATAACCCTAACCCTGACCAAGACCCTGACACTAACCACTAACATTAACCCTAAACCCTGACACCCTAACAAACCCTAACACTGGACCAAAGGACCCTTTGCTCTGCAACATAGAAGAAGCCCATGCACAATTTATAGATACTGATAAGTCCCTTTTATTTTTGATTTTGACTTTTGCCCATATGTTAGGTACATTCCTCCGCGTCTCCTAGAAAGAGCATCACCTCTTACCCTGAGAGTGGCTTCCATTATTTTAAAGGGTTACAGTTAGTGAACAGAGTTTTGGTGAGCAGCCCGATGCTATTGTTCTCCCTATCCCTTCTCAAATTGAATGGGCACAGACCCACATGGACAGTTGGGCAGTGTTGACATGCACTTTTCAGGGAAACTTTAATACTCATTATCCTGCAGATACTTTATGTCAGTTCTTTAGACTCCACCCTGTTATTTTTCCAAGATGGTTAGGCAACAACCCATAGATGGGTCAAGAGTGGTGTTCATGGATGGCACCTCTCATGGCATTGCTGCTGTGGTGTCTGGTGATATTAAGAAACCATTGAGAATTTCTACCACCTCAGCACAAATGGCGAAAGTTAAAGTGCTACCCTTAGCCCTGCAAATGTTTCCTGATGAACCTCTAAGTGTTTATACAGATAGTACGTGGCCAGGGAAGTCACCCCCTTAGAAACTGCCACCTATATTCCTCCTGTTTCTACCATTTATGAGTACCTGTTGCAAGTATAGGTGCTCATTTGGACTCATAGTCATTTCTTTTTGTTGGCCACATAAGGGGGGCATACTCACCTCCCTGGTCCACTCAGTGAGGGCAACCAACTAGCCAATGAGGCTACCAGGATTTTCCTCTGTAATAAATTTGAGGAAGATCATTGGCTGCATGCCCGCTACCATCTAAATGCCAGTTTACTTAGATATCATACTGGTGTAACTAGGGAACAAGCCACACAAACTATAAAAGAATGTGCTACATATGCTGAATTTTTACCAGTAATACATTATGGAGTAAACCCTACAGGTTTTGCCCTTAATCATGTAATTTCATTTTCAGAATCCCTTGCAGGATGGAGTGATGCCTACATTTTCTGGTATGGCACTATGTAATAAACATACTAAATGCCATGCCCTTGGCAGTACAAGGTGTACAATATTTTAATAGTACTGCCACTTGGTATACTTCTGATTTTTTTTGAGGATTCATTACATTTTAAAGACATTAAATGGAGCCACACTAAGACCTTTGCTAGTTCTGCTTGTGTTCTGTCACCCTTCTTTTTTTTTAACCTTTAATGACACTCCCTCAGGAGGAGTCTTGAATTGTTCTTCCCAGGCCTGCAGGTTGAAGCAATGTTGGAAAAATGAAAAATGGCCAACTGTGGTCCAAGTTCCTGGTGTAGTCCTGATGCCAGTCAAGTACACCGGGGAGACATCCTTGATTTTTACAGCCACCATTGTAACTGCGATTGCCGTGACTGCTACAGCTGCTACAGTGTCTGGGAAAGCACTCTCCCAAAGTGTAGCTGCAGTGAGCACAGTGGATACCTTATCAGGGAGAGTAGTTGAAGCTCTTAGCACATAAACCAAATAAATTTCCTGACGCAAGTTGGCATGCTTAATCTCAGTGAACAAACCAACCTTTTGCAAGAACAGGTTGAGATGTTGTGGGATATGCACACGGTTACATGTTCACCCACACTGCATCACATTTGTGTTATGCCTGCTAAGGTGCATAATTTCCCCCAGCAGGTGTCAATTTTAAATAAGTACTTGCAAGAGTCTTGGAATAGTAATTTTACTAATTTTACTCATCATTTGGCCATGGAGATTATTAAGATTAATGAGACATGGGTTCCCCCCACCCCCATGTCAGGGGACACATTGTTGCATAAAATTAAACTTGCGGGAAGGCTCATTAAGGAATGGAGTGGCTTACTCATCCTTGGTGTTATCACCATCGGGGGAGTTGTAGTGGCTCTGGTCATCCTCTGCAAGCCCAGGGCCAGTTCAGGACTAAGAAAATCCTTATGTCCTTGGCAACAGATAATCCTACTGTTCAAATATGATTGAGTATGATGAATATGTGAGTTTCCAGGGATGAGCAACATAGGGGTGTGCATAAACCTAAGACTGTGTGCCCTGGACAAACTCCTCCATTACAGGTAAGGTATATATTGATGTCCTCGATGACCTAAGACAGGAGCTCATTTGTGTTCATGAAAACGGGGGAGCTGTTGGGATCTATCCCAGCCCCCATGGGTGTCTGTTTGCTTGCTTGCTGACTATGCCTGTTCTAGCCATCCCGGAGAATGCCCAACTACAGCTTCTCCATGTTTCTGTTTTGTAAACATTCCTGAACTTTGGACTCTGGGGTTTTTACACTGTGTCGTAAGCCCATATATAGGCCTCTGACTTTCTGTTAGTAAAGGGCATTCTCTTGAAACAAATGACTGGCTGTCTTGTCTTTGCTTAATCCTCAGCCCCAAGCTGGAGATTCGGGAAAGGTATTGCATCATGGGCACTGCAAAGTGTGAAGATAGAAAAATCCTGCTTGACTCCTTCCCTGTAATAATGGAAAAATTCTGTTTGATTCTTTCCACTCGACCCCCTTCCTGAGGTCCCTGAAACTAGCCAAGGTTGACAGAGTTTCGGTTTCATTTTATTGAAACACTAATTAAGTGGCAGCTTGCTCAGAACTCAGATTCTCAGAAAAGCGTTGCTCACAGAATTTATGGCTGCTTGCTCAACTGCACACTTGGGACACAGGTTAGCCTGACCTTCTGGACTTATACCTCATGCTTGTAATTACTAGAGCAGGACCACCCAAGATAAGAATGTATTTCCTGAATTCTTGGGACACATCCGGTCAGCCTGACCTTCTTGCTACCTCTCAATAGCCCAGATGTACTCCCCTCCCCTACCCAGAGTGTGGTATAATAATTATACTCTGAAAGCATTGGAGCTCTTGGCTGCTCCTCTGCCTTGAGCCCGCTTAACCTTTTTCTTTTTAACTTGCAAGAAATCTGGGTCTGGGGTCTTCTTCTTTAATCCAGCCGGTAACATCTTGGTGTGTTGGCCAGCCAAACCACATTTTTAAATCTCTACCACAGGCATAGATTTCTTTCTGTAGCATTTTTCTTTTAAAACTTGACTAACTTAATGTTTTCATTTGATTTTTCGTTTGGTGAGACAAGATAGTTGTGGTAGCAGCTTTTCTCATCCCTGGATGATTTCTATAGTTCTTTTTTTAATTTGAATTTATTTATTTCTTATTTGTTTAAGGATGAAAAAACTGTGCTGCCACAACTATTTGATTAAAAAAAAACACAGCTGGGGCTACATCAGTAAATAGGACTCAAACAAACAAGAATTTAATTATTTGTTATAAGTTTGCCTCTTTTCAGTTATTTACTTGAGACAGAGCCTTTCTGCATAGCCCTGGAATTCAGAAAAATGAAATGGCAACCTGTAGTGGGATTTAGGCATTATATAGGGGAGCTTTGATGCATAGCTTTTTAATTTAGGACCCCTACAGGGTGGGACTCAGAGAATTTTGATCTTTTTGTTTGTTTGTCTTATGTGTTTGGGGAGTGGATTGAACCATCTGTCATAAGACATTTTTACTCTAAGAATTGTCTTAAAGTTTAATTTGTATCAGTGAGTGTTTATATAACCCCTTAATAAATACTCAATACTGTAAAAATAGTGATAGATGTTAATAGTCCGTCCATTAAGACCCAAACACTGTTTTAGTTTTTACAAGACCCCACAAAAATACTGCCGCCCACAAGTCAACAAAAAAATAACAAAAAACTTCTCCCAATAAGTTTTGTCCTCTAAAGGTTATAAATAATTATCACTCTAATAAAGTGATTATAAGTTAAATTTATATTAAGAGCAAAACAATAATATAAACTCAAAAATGTCTTTAAAAATAAATGAGAAAAACATAAATAGATTATTATATCTACCTATAAACAATTATTAGTCAAATATGAGTCAAAGACCATTTGCACTAATATAGATCCTTATATACTAATACAAATGTAAAATTATTTTATATGCCTGATTGGGATTACTTATACATTGATACGAATTTAATTCTAAAATTGTTTTATATGTCTAAGACAATTTATATATTGATACAATTTTAAATCTATAATTACCGTATTTTAAACATGCTTCTACCTCTATTTAAAATACTTTACACATTAATACATAGTAAACATATTATTGTCATTCCCACTACACAATTTCTACCTCTGTTTAATTATACTAGTCATAGTATATAATTATATTAGTCATAATATATACATGAAATATTTTATATACCTCTGTTCAGATATTTTATCTCATAATATATATTTAAAATACTATCATTTTATACTATAGATATACTTTTAGTTAATGTTTATATGATTATCATACTTAAAGTCATTATTCAGAAACTGTACACCCATTTATAGATTGCCTATTTTCACAATGTAAGCTTCAGTCTTTAAGAGTATAAAAATTACAGATCACAGTTACTTAAGCTGTCATATAATAATCATGCTGTTTAAATTTCTCAAATATACAATAAAATATATCAGATAGACAAAAATCTTCAGTCACTTTATGGACCTAAAAAATACGACATTTAATGTTTTGTTATTCAGAGTTTGGCCATGAGAGACAGGACAACTCTTGGCATCACTATTTCTTTCCTGAGATGGTGTTGGGCATGAAAGACACTCCACAAAGAGTTTGTCTTCCTTGGTGTGTTCCTTGTCTCGACTGCTGTCAATACAGACACTGTCCAATCCATACAAACAAAATAAAAATAAAGACTACACAAACCTGCCTAAACAAGTTAAGACAGTTTCTCCAAAAGTGCCCTACTTCTAAAAAGATCTATCAAATATCATAAGCCAAAAAGTAGATGCTCCAACTTTACAAAAAAGGCATGAGTGACTGTCCAGGCAGCTGACTGCCACTGTCCTCTCCTAAATCTTAAAAGCTACTCTCTTATGCTTCCAACTTATTCAGGTCATATTATTTTCCTTCTCAGGTTTTGATAAAGTTAAAAACTAAATAGTGAAAGTTACTACCATCTCATACCTTAACAAAAAACATTAAGATATTAAATTCTTATTATTCAAGATAAACAGCCTTAAAACAATCCCTATACATTGCCACTTACCAATATTCTAGACATTTAAGATATACTTTATGTTTGTTGTTAGTTATAATTTAACCTTGTTTATGTTATTGCCTTTCCCTCCCCCAGACATTACCTTATAATTATTTCTATTATATATTCTCTTATACTTAGTTTGAAACTGTCTTAGTTAGACAAAAGGAGGAGATGTAGTGAGATTCAGGTGTTACTTAGGAAAGCTTATATGCATAACTTCTGAGTTTGGGACCCCTGTGGGGTATGGCCAGAACCTATTGAGACCCAGGGAACCCTGACCTTCCTTTCTGTTTGTTATATATAACCCCTTAATAAATATAATTCTTTATATATTACAAGTCAGTATTTTTGCAATAGTAACCCATAAGTTTCTCTCTTTTTCTTCTCTTTGTGGGTGCCCATCCATGGCCCAGTGCCTACATTATGTTTGGTTGAACATTCATCAAGATAAAGAAATAAAATAAATTCAGGTATAGAGGTGCATTTTTAAATTCCAGCTCTATGGAATCAGAGGAAGCTACATCTCTGAGTTCAAATTTGGCCTGGCACATAGGCAAAATACCTGGATAGTAAGTTCTACACATTGAGAAATACTGTGTCAAATAAAAATAACATTAAAAAGAGACCTGAATAACATGGAGCTGCCTGGAGTCCAGGGCTTACCCTTTTCCTCATAAATGAGATCTGTAGCACTGTTGTTCCTTGTTAGTTTGTTTGAATCTCAGTTAATTATTGTGTTTATGACTA
Source organism: Phyllotis vaccarum (assembly GCA_033318265.1). Taxonomy (NCBI): domain Eukaryota; kingdom Metazoa; phylum Chordata; class Mammalia; order Rodentia; family Cricetidae; genus Phyllotis; species Phyllotis vaccarum. Next base: position 85,446 of record JARWLC010000017.1, read on the forward strand.
TTTAATTTTACCCCTTTTGGTTGTTGTTTTGTTCTTGTTTTTTTAAGAACAGAGTCTATCTGTATCATCTGGCTATCCTGGAACTAGCTCTGTAGACCAGGCTGGCCTCCAACTCACAGAGATCAGCCTGCTTCTGCCTTCCCAGTGCTGGGATTAAAAGTGTACATCACCACTGCCCAGTTGATTTTACTTCCCCTCCCTCTCTCTCTCTCTTTCTTCTTTCTCTATTATGTCTGCCCACTCCAGAGAATCCAAAATCTCTGGCCTCTCTACACAATTAAAAATAATAGTTAACGTGGCATTGATAAAGAAACAAATAAAAGCAAACGGAACCTGGGCTGGTGCTGAGATAAAGCTTCAGGTGTTAGCTAGAAAAGCTGAGCTAGTCTAGGGTTCTGGTCTTGGCAATGTGTTTGTACACTGGGGTAAACTATAGTACACAAGACAAAGCAAGTTCTGATGGTTGTTGGTACTCGGGGTAATATGAAAGGAAACTTAAATGCTGACTGCAAAGTAAGCCTTCCTTCCTTCCTTCTTTTTTCCTTCCTTCCTTTCTCTAATTTTTTAAATAAATAAAATGTATTAACTTAAAATAAAAGGGACTTGAATGGCACAAAGCTTCCATTGCTGAAAGCCCCCCCCCCACACACACAGAGTTTGGATGTTACCTCCACCACCCCCTCCCCGTGCCTGCAGTATCATATACACATATACTATTGCTCATTCTCCCAATAGTGCATGCACACAGGAAAAGATCAGGCCTGGAGAGATGACTCAGCCATTCAGAGAACTGACTGCTCTTTTCTATGGAATTTCCAGAGACCACATGGTGGATTCTGGTGGCCCTCTTCTGTGAAAGGGCTTATATACATATAGAACACTTTACATATATAAAATAAATACATAGATCAGATTGTCTTTTAAAAATTAAAAATCAGACAAATTGCAGGGGATTTGAGTGTTTTCCTCAGTTCAGTGAGTTATAGGAGAGTTTAATAATTATAAAAGACAGAGACATGGATCTGAGGGTTCTTTGTTTAATGAGAAAGGAAATTCAACCTCAATTTGCCAGTGTGTGCTGCTAGAAAAATCACAATTATTCAAGGTTGAACTCAGCAAACATTTATGAAAGAGAAACTGTTACTCCTTTCTGTCTATCTGGTTCTCTCTTTCTCTCCCCCTCTCTCTGTCTCCCCCCTCCCTCTCCCTCCCCCTCTCTCTCCCCTCTCTCTGTCTCTCTCTGTCTCTCTGTCTCTCTCCTCTCTCTGTCTTTGTCTCTCTCTCTCTGTCTTTGTCTCTCTCTCTCCTCTGTCTCTCTCCCCCCTCTCCCTCTCTCTCTCTCTCCCCCCTCTCTGTCTCTCTCTCCCCCTCTCTCCTCTCTCTCCCTCTCCCTTTCCCTCTCCCCTCTCTCTCCTCTCTCTCTCCCCCTCTCTCCTCTCTCTCTCTTCCTCTCTCTCTTTCTCCCTCTCTCTCTCTGTCTCTCTCTCTCTCCTCTCTCTCTCTCTCCCCCCTCTCTCTGTCTCTCTCTCTGTGTCTGTTTATATATCTGTCTAGAAGTATGAGTTCCTAAGTTGAGTTCAGTCATCATGAAAGACGGAGACAGGAACCGAGGGCATAGCTAACAAGCAGGGAATTATATTTAAAAACATTTTTCAAGAGTCTTTCATTAGTCAGCATAGTGCTGAAAAAATAATAAGAAATGCCAACCACACGGGTGGGAGTGGGGCTGATTTCCCTCTTTCCAGCTGCTGAGTGCTGGGATTATGGGAATGGGTCAGCACACCCAGTTAAGCAGTACTGAGAGAATGGAACCCAGAGCTTTCCCCTCCCTCATAGGTCAGATCCCCAGGTCTGCAGTCTCTTGTTGTTTTCTTCCAAGTTAATTATTGTAGTTATTGTTATTGTTTAGGATCCTATTTCTCTCCCCTCCCCTCCCCTCCCCTCCCCCCCCTCCTCTCTCTCCTGCTCACAGTAAATCCAATGCCTCTGGCCTCTCTGGCACTGGTACTAATGTGAGTGAAACTACACACATACTTGTACATAATTAAAATAATAAAAGTGAATAAAACAAAGAAAACCAGTGTTGAGAATGTTATGAAGATTTCAGTGGAGTCAGGTCAGGAACTGAGTTGGTTTAGGTGTCCTGAGCTACCTTCTATCCTCAGCAGTGCATAAAAGAGCCATCTCTACTGTGTGTTGGGGGTAGGAATAGGATGAGAAGAGTGTGGGAGCCACAGTGACTCCATATTGTGGGTCAATTCTATCTTGACTCGCGTCAGAGAGTTCAAACTTGTTTTGCTCTTTACGGCTGAATAACAGGATGTTTAGCCAAAGGCATGGTTACCACATGTCTTAGTCCTCTAGATGTTTTGAGAATTAGGTGTTTAGCATGTTGGTACCTTGAACCATGGCATCCTTGAGAGGGGGAGGTCTTTTTGCTTCTTCGCTTTCTGTATTAGAAGGCAATGAGAAATAAACTCAGGGCTTCTACAGTATTTACTGAGAGTATCCCAGCTCTACTTATCTGTCTCCATCTATTTTTCTGTTTCTGTTTCTTCTCAATCTTTACTCTCCTATTTAAGACTGTTTGACAGGTCAGGCAGGACTAGACAGAAGCAGCCTGGGAATTGGTTGCAAGTCTCCTTCCTTCCTTCTCTTTTCAGGGATTCTCTGTATAGCTCTGGCTGTTCTAGAACTTACTCAGTGTCTCAGGGGTCCTTCAACTCTCAGCCTCTGCCTCCAAAATGCCGAGAACACATGTCTGAGTGATCACCTGTGGCTAGAAGTTGGGGTTTCTGACCCAGCAGAAACAAACTTGAGAATCAGTTTGTGTTCTACCTTAGGGTCTCTATAGCCTTCTGTTTTTTTAAAATGAATTTTCCTGTCTCTAAATTCACATTTCTTTTTTCTCCTCATTGGCCAGGAAACTAAACCTTTATTTTATTGTATCTTTTTATTTTTTGTAGAGTGTACTGTTTCAATTAGGAAAGCCTCCTCACAATTCTGCACATGCAAACTGGTTTTAAGCACTGGCCCTCTTGAGGCTAGAAAGCTAGAAAACACAGAGAGCAAAAAGAACCTAGAAAAATATGTCATACGGTTGTTTCTCTCTTGGTGAGATCAATAGCCAAACTGCAGTTACTGAAAAGTTTTGAACTTTGACTTCCCCCAACCACCATCCCTACCTACCATTACCACACACACACACACACACACACACACACACACACACACACACACACACACACACAGAGAGAGAGAGAGAGAGAGAGAGAGAGAGAGAGAGAGAGAGAGAGAGAGAGATACAGTCATACCCAGAAGCACATAAATAAAAGTTGAAATTAAATTAAATGTTCAGTAATGTAACAAAACAAGAAATTAAAAACAGACGAGAAAAACCTTCCTGGAGTTAAATAAATAGTAGAAGGAAACATGGTGTGGTGATTAATTCCTTTAATCCCATTATTTATCAAAGGACACAGAGGCGAGTGGAACTCTTTGAACTGGAGGCAGGTAGTGATTTCCCAGGCTGTAGATGTTTCTTTGCCCCAACTAATTTACTGAATAATAAATATACAAAACTTGGAATCAACCAAAGAAATAAACAAAGGAAGGTAGTGCTGGAGTTTATGTGTGATGATACATTGTATATTTAATAAAAATAGGCTAAAATACCAGAGAGTCGGGGAACAAACCTCAGCCAATTCTTCAGGCCAAACAGGGTCAGTCCTGCCTCCATGAGTCCTCAGACTGTGTAAACTGGAAGAAGAAAAGACTTCTGCTTTCTCTTGCCTTGTATTTCTTTCTCTGCCCAGCTACTTTACTTTCTCATTCAACATTTATACAGTTAACATTAACAGCACTGCCTGAACTCACAGAGATCCAGAGAATTTCTGCCTGCCAACTGATAAGATTAAAAGCATATAGATCACCACTCCCTGACCTTCTTGGCTCAGCACTGTGGGTGACTCTGTCTTCTGATATTCTGGACTATTTTTATTAAATATATAATATATCATCACACTTATGGGAGAGGAAGGGGGTCTGACCTAGGTGCTTACGGCCCCTGGCTCTGTCCTCTGAACTACAAAACCTTGGTATTCTGGCCCATGTCTGTAATCTCAGTCACTAGAAATTAGCAGATGAGGTGGGAGAAGTTGCTTTCATGCTGTTTTGCAGAATTAGCCCTTTTCATCTTGCTGAGGGACATCTATGTTTCCATGTCTTTTAATTTATTTGATTTTACTCTATTTTTAAAATTTGAATTAATTTTATCTGGCACCTACTAAGCCCTGTGAATTGGTCTTCAGTTCTAGGGAACCTGACATACTCACACAAACATTCATGAAGGCAAAACAGGAATGCATACAAAAATAAATACAAAAATAAAAACAATAAACATGAATATAATTGACTTGGAATAAAACAAACAAGGAGCAGCAGTCCCATGGTTCTGGCCATGGCCTAGGGTATCTGGAGACCTGGGCTCTATCTTCTTAGTACCACATAAACTGTGTGTGCTGGTCCATGCCTAGAATTCCAGCACTCAGAAGCTAGAAAGTTGAGGAGCAGCCTCCCACTCCACCCAACACCTCTGTGAGTTGGAAGAGGACCCTCACACATTGGATATGTGCTTTACTATACTGAGTCCAGTATTTCTAATGCTCCTTTTCCTAACACACCCCTGTAGTCAGAATTTTCTCTGTCCTGTCTGGGCAGTCTTGTAGCCATTAGTTCCAAATAATCACACAAAGGCTTAAATTAATTATAAACTGTTTGTCCCGTGACTCAGATTTATTACTGTTAACTCTTACTCTTAAATTAACCCATGATTCTTATCCATGCTTGGACACATGGCTTGATACCTTTGCTTCAGTGCAGCATTCTCATCTTCCTTCTGCTTCTGGATGACACCTGCCACTCCGCTCTTCTGATTCCTAGAATTCTCCTAGTCTGGTTACCATGCCTCTACATCCTGTCTAGCTTCTGACCAATCATCATTTTATTAAACTAACATTTACAGTGACAAATATTTACACTGTACAAGGGCACAGTCCTACAGCACACCCCTCAAAAGCTTTATTCAGACAGTGTAGCCCAGAGCCCAGACAAGCCCAGACACAATAATAGATAAATAAATAAATATCTCTGTAACACAAAAGTAGAGTAGGCACTCAGAGAGGCCAGAAGCATTGGCTTTCCTGGAGGGCCAGGCATAATCGATAAATAAATGAGGATAAATAATACAATTAAGGTAAAACAGATAGGTATACACATGAATGTAATTAGAAGAAAACAAACAATGGGCAGCAGTGCTGGGGATCTGACTCAGTAGGGGAGGAATTCAGCCCTGGCCTAGGGTGTTGGCTTCACACATGAAAATACACACACTACGATCAGTTGCCACACTAGAGTTTATTCAGGAAAGTTGCCAGGTGAGTACAAGGGAAGAGAAGCTGAACAGAAAAGAGAGGACAACTTTCACATGGAGTCTCCTGAAAGAGAACAGGTGGGCACAGATTTACATAGCCATGCCTAGGGTGTGCCCTCCATACATAGTGTGTCCTGCCAGTGCCATGTTGGGTTATTGGACTAGCACGTTTACCACAGGGCCGCTATGTGCCAAAAATTCTTATCTCACCCGGCACCATGTTGGGTTATCGGACTAGTACATTTACCACGTAGCTGCCATGTTGTCCTGTAATCTAGGCAGTTCCATGACACTCAAGTCTCATTTTATTTATTAAAAGAGAAAAGGAAAGAAATAAAGATAGATTGACTTCCCAACCAGCAGCCAGGCTTCTTCTCATGCTACCCCAAGTCCCCCAAACCAGCAGAACCTGCTTTGTTCTATGTGGTAGCACCCCAGTGCTGCTACACTGTGCACTGCTAAAGACAGAACCCTAGACCAGCTCAGTTTCCACCCAAACCTGAAACTTAATCTCATCCCAGCCCAGTTTCCCTTTGCTTTTATTTGTTTTGTTTCTTTTGAAGTGCCTGTTGTATGAGTTTATGGCCCAGCCTAGCCCCACAGTCCAAATGAATCTCTCCTGCCTGAGGCCTGGCTTAGCCTAAGGTTCATCCCCACAGCCTTGCTTGGTCCCAAATAATCACACACTTATTAATTATATGCTGCTCAGCCTATGGCTCAGGTTTATTGTTAGCTAGCTCTCCCATCTTAACTCAACCAATTTCTACTAATCTGTCTTGCCATGTGGCCCATGGCTTACCTGTAATCCATTACACATTGCTTCTTGGGCAGCTGGATTGCATCTCTATCTGACTCTACACCCCTTCCCCTTTATCTACACTTGGATTTCCCACCTGCTTCTAAGCTGCCTTGCCATAGGCCAAAACAGTTCCTTTATTAACCAACAATAAAGTATATTCACAGTATACACAAAGACATTCCACATCAAATTCATTTAATTATTTTAATTTTAATTGTTTTTAATTGTTAGGGAGCTCAGTGACTTTGGATTCTCTCACGTGGGGGGATATAGTAGATGAATAAAAAAAGATAGACAGATGACAGATGGGCGGATGGATAGAGAGAGAGATAGATGATACATAAATAAATTTAGCCAGGTGATGGTGACACATGCTTTTAATTCTAGCACTTGAGATTGGAGGCAGGTGGATCTCTGTGAGCTACAGGCTCCCTGGTGGGTTTACACAGCAAGTTCTAGAACACCCAGAACTGCACAGTAAAACCTTTCCTCAAAAAAACCAAAAATCAAAAAAGAAAAGTAAAATGAGATGTAAACATACATACATATAATTATCTTGGAATAAAACAAATATGAACCATCTCACCCGGCTTTTTTTTCTCTTTCTTTCTAACCCAGGAATGTTTTCTTATGATATGTTTGGTTTTTGATATCTTGTTCTGTTACTTTATTGTACATCGACCTCACCAAGATGGAAGATGTCTTTCCAGGGAAAATCAGTCACTCAGCATAGGTCACTGGAATAATGATTGGGCTCCTTTACATTTATTGCTCTGGCCCTTTGTCCAAGGCTCTCCTCCTTGTTTTCAGTTTTTCAACACAGGTTTTCTCTGTGTAGCTCCGGCTATCTTGGCGTTCAGTCTGTAGACCAGGCTGACCACCAACTCATAGATCCTCTTGCCTCCAGAGTGCTGACATTAAAGGCATGTGCTCTAAATTATTCTAATGTCTACCCTGATTCAGTGACTGCTGGATTCCTACAACACTGTTTGCCCTAGGCTATCTCACTGTCCTCAAGGCTGCCTCAATTTCCCTTCTGGTTGCCTCAGTGCCCCCATCTAAACACCCCCCCCCAGCTACATCAGTCTTCTCTAGGCTGCATGGGTGCCCCCATCTGCCTATATATCCCACCCTAGTGCCTCAATGAATCTCATGCTGCTTCATTTCTCCCCCCCCCACACACAGCTGCCTCACTGTCCCTCAGGCTACCTAGCGTGTCTCCCATCACTGCCTCAGTGTCTCATCCCAGCTGCTTCAGTGACCCCCTTAACTCCCTCTTGTCTTTCCCAGTTGGCTCAGTGTGCCCATGACTGCTTCAGTGCCTGGTGTTCTCCTGACTATCTCAATGTTTCCCAGACTGTCTTGGTGTTGCCTGACACAGCGTCTCCCCCAGCTGCCTCAATTTCACTGCTTTATTACTGTCTTCCCTGGCTGCCACAGTTTCCCCTGGACTGTCTAGTGTCCATGTCCTGTTGCATCCCATACCACTACCGTACCCCACGCTGTGCTTCAGTATACCTCCTGAGTACCTCAATGCCCCTCTGGATATCTAAAAGTCCCATAGGTGAACTCAGTGTAACCATCTTGGTTGCCTCCACACCCACTCCCCTAGATGTTTTTGGTGTTTTACATGCTGCCTGGGAAGCCCCTTGCTGCCTCAATGTTGTAGTCCCCCATGGAACGGCCATGTCTCCATCAATGTCCCCTAATCCTAACCCAGACCCTGCCCTGACCCAGACCTGGACCATGATCTCGACCCAGACCTGGACCCTAAACCCTAACCCTAAACCCTAAACCCTAACCCTGACCCCAAACCCCAAACCCTAACCCTAACCCTAACCCTAAACCTAACCCTAACCCTAAACCTAAACCTAACCCCTAACCCCTAACCCCATCCCCTATCCTCTATCCTGTAACCCCAGCTCTAACCCAAACCCCAACCACCCCTAACTTACCATGCTTTCCAGCTTGCCTATGCTCTCTGTGCAGCACCCTGAAGCAGCATTCATAGGACAACTCACAAAACCACTGATGCCAGCTCCTCTTTGAAGCCAATCCTGAAGCAGGCAGCTGGAAGAGCCCTGCACCACTTCTGACTGACAGGACCTTTAGAGGGATATTAGAACCTGATTGACATTGAGGCTTGAGTGAGAAGAGCACCTCCTTTAAGATTACTTTATGCTTAAGAACACAACACCATTGTATTGCATAAAATCTATTTGGTTCCACAATAAAAACTCAGAACCAGATAATGGTGAAATTCAGAGAGAGACACAAGCCACACCCAGTTCTCACATAGCCTCAGACCTGTCTTTCCAAATATTCAGACTGAATACTTCTGATTATTCAACTGTCAGGGAAGTAGCCTGCAGGTGAAGGGGATAGTGCTGCCTCCTCCAGCTTCTTTCCTTTCTGGCCCAGTTTTTCACTTCCTGATTCAACTTTCTTAGTGCTAGGATTAAGGCCTGTACCCAAGTACTAGGAGCAAATGTGTGGAAGCCAAGACTTGACTTTGCAGTCTTTATTTCAGATAAGGACCTTTTTTTCTTGATCATCTGGTAACTGGAGCCTTGGGATTGGATATAGGAAGAATCTTGGGGTTGTCCCTGATACAAAGATTGGAGCAGATGTAAAATTTACACAGGTGTAAAATCAATTAAGAAACAGGGCAGCGTAACTTAACAAGATCCAGGTATCTTTGCAGAAATCCTGTCTGCTCTTTTTGTTCTTTAAAAGTATCTTGCTAGCAGATTTTTAGTTTCATACCCAAAGTTTAGCCAGTTGATTGAAAACTTGGTTTGAACTGAAGGTTCAGTCAATAGTTTCCGAAAAATTGTTCTACCTCATATCTCTTTACCCAATCTATAAATGTCAAGGCCTATAGCTCCCCACTTGCATGTTTTTCTTTAAATATCTTTTGTTCCTGAGCTCGAGACCACGTTTCCTCCTTTCATATTCTCTCCATTCCATATGGGTTCAAACCTGTCTCTGAAAATAAAAGGATGATGTGGTGAGATTCAAGTATCAGCTGATAAGGTCAAAAGACACTTATCCAGGGTCCCGGACTCCTAAAGAAAGAGTGGCCAGCCCCATTCAAAAAAGACTGCTAAGATCTTAGAGAGCCCATTTTTGGTTCCTGACCGATAAAAAGACCAGTTTGACATCCATCGTCCATCACATAAATGATCCAGTCTATCAAACGCCTATATAAGTTGTTGCCTATATCATAAGTGTTAGTTTATATTTCAATAAATATTAATCTTAAATTAATATATTTTTAAAAATTTCTGCCTTAACATAAAATTAATATAAACATCTAAATCATTTTTAAAAAGCTAAAAACCATAAACAACTAAAAAGTCTAAAACTACAAATCTGTAAGTCTAAAACCTCTGACCAACCAAAATCAAAAAACCTCATTATAACAGGACACTAATATGCTTGCATTGGAATCTGTCTCATTGGTGGTAATATAGACCCATAGAGACATGGGTAAAACAAATGCATGGGATCACAAAGTGCTCAGATTAAAGGTGTCTGCCACCCTATATGGCTCTGTCAGGCCTTGAATTCACAGAGATACAGACTGATATCTGCCTCCTGAGTGCTGGAATTAAAGGTATGGGTCACAAATATTCTGGAAGCTTTTCAAATGACAGGAAGGCCAAGGTAGAATGACATCAAGGGATGGGCCATGAAGGAGAAGTGCAATACTGTAAACACAAAGCTTAGACTTGAGTGTGTGGTATCTTGGCGACATTGGCATGAGTAAGGGTAGGGTGCTAGAAACAGAAGTCACACCTGAGCCCACCCCCCAATCAAAGCAGGAGACTCACCTGAATATTTTTATATCATAAATTTACATAAAGGGATTTATGTTATTTCTGCTGAAGGTAGCTGTCAATCTACTCACTGGTTCCTACTTTAATCAAATTTTCATTCACTCACTGAATCCACCCACATATTACTGTCAACATTCCTATCTATAGACAATCTGTTGTCCTACCCAAAACAAGGCTGTCAGTCACTCAAGGGCCCCTCCCACAAACACTTTGACAGTTACTCATTGGTACTGCCCACAAATAGGTAGTCATTATTCCTGCCCATAGACAATCTGTCAGTCACTCACTGACCCCCAACCGCACACATGCTGTCAGTCCCTCACTGACTTAGCCCACTCCCCATTCCACACAGGTTGCCAGTCACTCACTGTGTCATGTGACCCTATACTCACCCACACTCCCCTTTCCACAAAAACTGTCAGTAACTCTCTGGTCCCTCCAACACACACGTTGTCAATTATTCATTGATTCCACCCACACACCTACAGTTAATCACTCACTGTTCCTGTCCAAAGGGATCTGTCAATCACCCAATGGCTCCACCCACAATAGGGCTGCCATTCTGTCAGTGTTCCCACCAAACAGAAACTGTGATTCACTTACTGGCATGCCTACAGATGATGAGTGGCTGTCAGTCAACCTGTCCCACACACTGCCACACATCAGTCATTCACCTGTCCCATCCACCTCTTGTCAATCATTTAGCACTCACTATATGGTGTCATTCACTCCCTGGCCCCACCTATACCACATGAATGAACCTTGACCTCTCCTGAAACATTTAAATAATTTTTACAAATCACCAAAAACATTAAATTCTCTTCATAAGAATTACTATGATGAGTTCAAATAATTCCTAAATAAATCACAAAAATAAATAAACCTGCTTTAACCAAATACTGGATAGGGAATACACATGTGCAAAAGAAAAAGACAAAACAAACAAACAACAAAAACAAAAAACAAAAACCCCAAACTACTTATCACAGAACCAAATGTTCATATGACGTCACAAAAATCACCTTCCCCTAAGCTCCAAAGCTACACTTCCTGTACATCCTCTACCCTTCCTTCCTCTACCTGGCTCCGACTCACCGCACAGGCAGGAATTGGAAAGAACCTCAGGCCAAGATGCCGCTTTTCCCCAGCCACTCAGTGCTTTCTGAGAGAAATAGGAAGCTGTTTAAACTGTTTGGCTCCCTCTCCTCCCAGGAAACACCACCTGTGGCTGTTTCCCCCAAGTATATATGGAGATGCAAGTAAACACAAGACAAAAAACACTCCAAGACCCTAGCCTGATTCTTTACTAAAAGCAGAACTCCAAATAAATTATTAATTCCAAAAAACACACCTAGAGTTCCAGTAAGCGCTTACCCTCGACTCCCTGTCCTCCTCCCAGGGAATTCTGGATAGCTTAGTCCCCAGGCCTGGAGCAGAACACAGACCTAGAAACAATCTGCTGCCATTGTCCCACATCTGCCTTCCATCCAGCCCCTGCCTGGCCCTCCCTGGTCCTCAAGGGGTCATTTGGGTCTGAAAGGAATCTCAGACCCTCCTTACTCTTTCCTGCCATCCTGTGAGTCACAGGCTCCACTGTCCTTTCCGTAGGCGGGACTAGGTCTGACATTTGTCAAGTCCTGACCCTGTGTGCAAAGAGATATTTTCATTTTGTCCCTCTGACCACATCAGAGTGGCCTCCGAGAGGGGCAGACACCCAGAAGACTGGTTTTCACCAGTTTGGTCCTTTTAACTCTCATATACTATTTCCTTATATTTAATAAAATCAACCCGGAACAACAGGAAATAGAATCACCTACAGTCAAGCCTCAGGCTGACCGAAAGCCCAGGTCAGCCGTCCCCATGGATCTCCTCCTCCTCACAATCCTGGTTCTCCTGTACTCATACATGAGTAGATTTTAGATGTAAAGCAGGGAACATCTAGGCTATGAGCCACAACTGGTGAAGAGCTAGATAACTTACAAGAGAAGAACTTGATAGCAAAGAAAGTGGGAAATACCTTGAATGCATAGGCATAGGTGACCACTTTCTAAATCTAACACAGTAGCACAGACACTAAGAACAACAGTTAACAAATGAGACCTCCTGAAACTGAGAAACTTCTGTAAGGCAAAGGACATGGCCAATAAAACAAAACAACAGCCTACAGAATGGGAAAATATCTTCACCAGGCCTACATCTCAAAGAGGACTGGTCTCTAAAATATATAGAGAACTCAAGAAACTAGAGGCCAAAACCCCAAGTAATCTAATTTAAAAATGGAGTTCAGAGCTAAAAAAGAAAATTCTCAACAGAATTACAAATGGTCGAAAGACACTTAAAGAATTGCTCAACATTTTTAGCCATCAGAGAAATGCAAACCACAACAACTCTGAGATACCATTTTACACCTGTCAGAATGGCTAAGATCAAAAACACAGATGACAACCTATGCTGGAGAGGATGAGAAACAAGGGGAACACTCCGCCATTGCTGGTGGGAGTGTGAACTTGTACAGCCACTCTGGAATAAGGGTGAATCATACCCCCTCATGAATAACCTAACTGTGGGCCACACAGTCTCATGAATATCTAAGCATGCCATGCCCCCTAATAAATATGCAAAATAGATGGTAACATCTCCTCATTAATATCCTAAGTACTGGCTATGCACCACATGAATATGCAAATGACCCAAGGGTGGCCATGCCCCCTCATGAATAATCTAACTGTGGGCCACACCTTCTCATGGATATCTAAGTGATTCATGCCCCCTCATAAATATGCAAATAAGACAAGGATGGTAATGCCCCCTCATTAATATCTTAAGTGCTGGTTATGCACCATACGAATATGCAAATAACACGAGGGTGACCACACCCCTCATGAATATGCAAATGACCCAAAGATGTATCATACCCCTCATGATTATTCTAAGTGTGGTGGGGGGGGAAACAACAAAGCAACCATCCTGCTTCTGAGTGTTATGCTAATGAGCTTATGAATTATTCATGCCACACAACCCAGGCAATTGATGCAGTAAATACATACATAGATTCACAAATACATAAATGAATACACAAACAGGGTGAATGGGGAATTGCAGGGGTCATGTGGCCAGACACAGGAGTTTGGGTGGTGTGTGGGCTAGGTGTGTGACATTATAGGGTGACTCAGTGGCTTATTACAGGGGGGAGAAATATGGGATGGCTGGGTTTAGGGTGTGTTTCATAATAACTTAAAGGAGTTGCAGGATCATGCCAGGTCATACCTGACCCATGTAGGCCCTCAGTCACATGTATAAACCCAGCCCCCTTCTCTCTGTGTGCCTTGGCCTGTGACATCATCACTGGACACCTGTGACCCCCTTTATATCACATAGGGTTGCCATGGCATTAGTTTCCCCACTGAGTTACATTGGGATTGTGGGATAATGGGAAAGTGGACAGGATTAAGGGGAAGGGCTAGGTAATGTAGTCAGTCCCTCAGGGTGTCTATCCAACCCTCAGTCAGCCTACTGAGTATTTATGTACGCAGGAGATGTCCATTATCTCCCAGCTGTCAATTATCTTTCATCTATATCATATCATTCTGGGTCACCTGTTGCTCATATGTGCATTATGTGTCCAAGCCTGAGGCAGGGGGATATATTCATGAGCTCTAGGGTGGAACTGATCACCAATAGACTCTGGGGACTCAATTATCCTGGGATCAATGAGGAATAAGAAATTTGGCTCAGGGATTACATGGTGTCACTCAAGTTGACATGGGCACAGAGCTGGTGACCAGCAAATCTCAGCACTCACCCATTACAATAAAAATATGTAGTCATGCTAGGTATGTTTTTAAGATCAAACAGATGTATTTTAGATAAATAGGTGGACTTCAACCACTTCAGAGACCCATAGAATATGGCATTTAAAATGTTTTTTAACAACATAAGGATTTATTTATGACAATGAGACTCTTGATAAATTCAGAGAGAAATACTCCATTATTTATCTATCTTGGTGAGCCCAAAAGGTTGTAGCTAATTCACTATTCTAACTTGTATTACAAAAATTATCTTTTTATAATGGCTCTCAAATCTATACACTTTTTATATCTCTTTAGTAAATTTCTTTTTTGAATCAGTTAACAAAGAAAACTGTAGCATCTAGCCTTCAGCTTTATAACAGCCCGAAGAAGGAAATAATATTACCTGAGTAAGCGGGAAGTGCAAACAAGGGACTTTCAAAAACTGTGACAGAAATAGCTGGATGTCTGAACAGTTACCCAAAATTCCTCTGCAACATTGGAGAATTCATCCTTGGCCTACAGGCCTAGTATATGTGACAGACTATTTGTGAAACAGGCTTTTCTAAAGGGCCATCCTACATAGTCTTGGCAAAGTTCCACAGTCTTTTTTTTTCATTACTGTGTAATGGCAAAGTGAAAGGCTTGTCTCAAGTCCTGGCTAATGTAGTCTATGAGGCTGTATCATCTCAGCTAGCCACCTCAAAATTGTCCTGAGCAGTTTTATTTCAAAGCTGATTGGTGGTGTCTGTCAGATTAGTGGCATTGTCATAGTAAAAGTAGAATCATTTTTGTGGGGCCCCATCTTCCTTTTAGAGACTGAAAGGGTCACTTTTAGGCATGGTCATGGTTCACTACAGAAAATTATAACATTTTAAATATCATGCAGCAGATCTCAAAAAGGTTAAAGGACCTATATTTGCTATGTTTATCTATAGTACAAAAATGTAATTCCTAGTTACCTGATAGATACTCAAACTTAAGATCATGTACAGGAAGCTAGATAATGCTTTTTACTGGAATTAATATTAGTACTATATATGGTCATTAATATGACAAAAGTATAAAATATATTTTTTATAAATTTTGAGATAATAGTTATACCTTAAGAAAAGTGTTAAAGAGTCCAAATAAACCCAAAAATTTAGGAGATCAGTGGCAATAAAATAGTCCCTTAATTTTGTCTTTTCTTCTGTTCTGTATCAGGTGGCTCATCTGACATGATTCAAAGATTTTGGATTTTTTTTTAACAAGCATAATTGGGTTTAGAGACAGAGAGAGCCAGACTCCAACTCCAAAGCCAGCTTTAATTTTTAACTGAACTGGGACTACACAAAGACCATTTGTATTATGTGTCTGTAGAAAGCAGCAGAGACAAACATTTGAGAAGATTTATAAAATTTTAACCTGTTGGATATGTGTTATACCAATAGACCAATTTACTCTTTTTCTTGGAGCATTTTCTCTGAATGACTTGTCCTCTTTCTTCAGATGTCTCATTAGTCTTCAGATTCCTTAGCTGGATGTCTTCATTCTCTTGAAAAGACAAAAACAAAATCCTGCCCCAACCCTAACTCTGGGGAGGTTCCGTTTTGACAGATTGTGTCTGATCAAATGAGAAGCATTTGTTAGTCTTGGTTTAGATTGAATGGTCATGCTGGTTGATAAACTATCACTGTTCATGTTCAAATCTAATCTTTATCAGTTTTGATGGTATCCATACATTTTTCTCTCCTGTGGAAGCAAAAACAAAACCTTTTCCCCAACATAATACATATACTGGTTTCCATTTTGAGATCAAAATATTTTTAAAGTATATAAGCTGATTTAATTCCATATATTTTTCTATTACACAGTGTCTCTTTGCAGCTGTATTTTTTTAAATTATCATTTAGAAAATTTAAAGTTAATAAAGCATCATGCAATTTATCACTTGAGGTCTTTATTATCTGTTTCTGATTATTAAAATTATCTTTTAGAATTTAATTAGATCTTTCTACAACTGCTTTCCCTGTAGAATTGTGTGGCATAGTTGTAATATGTTTATTTTGTAATAAGGAAAAAAGTTCCATTTTCCTAGAGATATGTTGCTGGAGCATTGTCAGTCTTAATGTCAGCCAGATATCCCCATGATGGCTGTACCTTCTAATAAGTGTATTAACATAGAATCAGCCCTTTTGGAACTCAAAGCATTTGCCCATTGAAATACTGAATATATATCTATGGTGTGGTGTACATACTTAGTTTTCCAAACTCTGCAAAATGAAACACAAACATTTGCAAAATTTTATTTCTTAGAACACCCTTTTGGTTACATCCTATAGGGTGGAGTTTGGTTATATATGGAACAAGTATGGCATTTCTTTATAATTTCCTTGGCTTGTTGCCAAGTGATAAAAAAAATCTTTTTTTTCAAACCCTTTATATTGACATGGTGTTTTTTGAACTTCTAGCCTATTTTCTACCAATAGTTGATCAATTTCATCATTACCTTGTGCTAAAGGGCCTGGTAGACCTGTATGGGATCTAATATGTGTTCTATATAAAGGATGATTTCTATTTCTGTTTCATTCTTATAATCAAATAAATAACAAAGTCAGTTCTGTATCATCTGGAATAAATTCAGCAGTAACAATACATAAATGAATGCCATCTCAGAGAACCAGATCTAAGGCTGTACACAGAATTTACAAAAAATCTACAGTGTTGGAAGAAATGCTTTTCTATCTGAGGGTATAGGAAAAGACACATTCATACTTATTCTGAATGGTTTTTCTATTTTCTCATTCTGGCATCTTTCATTGCTCTCTGTGTCTCACATCTCTTTTTCACTTATATTCCCCCTCCCCCCCAAAAAACTTTTTCAGGCAATCCTGAGTCATCCAAATGACTTAGTTTATAGAAACCCTGGATACAGACAGACATTAAAAAAATAAATCTAAAAAAGCTATAACATATATTTTATCTCCTCAAATATAAAACAAACCAAAAAAAATCTTTAACTGACTTGTGCATACTACATATTTTATACTTGTAACATATGTTTCCTTTAAAAGTTTACATGTTTTCAGAAGGAGAAGACATTTATCAATGAAAACTAATGTTGATCCAGTATCTCAAAATCTCTCTGTTATAATTGCCTCAGAACTCTACATCCAAAACAGCTTCAAGCCAACTCACTGTAAGTAGGGGGTAGTTGGCAAGTGCTGAGTCTCAGGCAAGGAGACCATAAATCCTCTGAGATAAGTCTTATATATTTTAGCATCAGCTCAAGTCTGTACTCTCCAAGATACTATGCCATAATAACACCTAAATCTTAAAATGTACTTTTGTACTATGTGTAACTTTCAATTATCTAAGAACACATGCATACTCATTAAGACCTACAGATTCAAGTTTTTTTCTGTAGGCTTGATTAGTCAGAATATATTTTTACAAATTTAAGGTCAGGAATGGGTACAATAAATTATTTTCCAAATAGCAATAACTGAACTTTTTTGGTATTTATAACTTAGCTAGATAGCTCAATATGTCCTTGTAAAGTAGACTGCTATTTCTGGGGATGTATATCTAAAAATCCATTAACAAAGCATCTGGTCTCATTTTAAAGTTACTTTGAAACCTTAAATCAACTGTCTAGAACTGGGGAAATACACTTGCTTTCTTATGTCAGCCTGAACTGTGAAATAAAACAGCTCCGAGAGACTTATAATTTCTGATGTGTGTAATAAATTCTTTGTATTCATATTTATTTACCAGAACTCTGTAGGCTAACATTATAGATATCAAATGAACACACAGCATAATGAGGAGTCATCTTTTAGACAGTCCACAGAATAAATACACACAAGACATGTAATGATGTAATGTAATGATGAGGATACATGTATATATTACATGAGATTGCAAATAGTAGCATAGGTAGTAGGGAGAATCCACAGCTATTATTGCACATGTAAAATTACAGGCAGAAGCAAACAATATTCAGTCTGTGGCCTCATAAGCTTCCTTTAAATGAAGTTCTTCTATTAGAAAATTATTCATGTGATGGGTTGAGACCTGAATATAAATTGCCATCTGTTGCATTTATGCCATGGCTCATGGCATAATTTCTGCATATTGGGAGTCAGTAACTTGTAGTGGCACATTTCTCTCCTGTCTGCAAGTTTGCGAATATCCAGCAGCCACTTTCCATATTATTGAATCAGAGGCTTAACATTATTTATAAATACTCAGCCAGTAGATCAAGCTTACTACTAACTAGCTCTTATGTTTAAATTAACCCATAATCGGCACCTTTTCCCAGTCCAGCGTTCTCATCTGGCTTCCTTTGTGTTTGGCTGGTGACTGAATTTCTGCCTTTCTTCTTCCCAGAATTCTCCTAGTCTGGTTGCTCACCCTATACTTCCTACCTGGCTACTGGATAATTAGCATTTTATTAAAACAATAGTGACAAACCTTTACAGTATACAAGAGCATTATTCCACAGCGTTAACTATATTAAGAAGTTCTGGGAAATTTAATAATACCATGAGAATAGCCCTTTCACCTATTAAGAGAACATCTTGAATGCTGGGAGCAACTAAAAAGTAAAAAGTTACATTCATTTTTTCCCACATTTTTCTACAAAATAGATTGTTTTATCCATATTAAATAATGGGTTTTGACTTTTGTGGTGGTGAATTTGCTCCATTTATCTAAATAGGATATCCAGCACTCTGGTTCTGAGATGTTCAATCCAATATCTGTATTTTGTAGTAGGTCAGAAGCCTGTGACTTCACTTGCATGCTGTTCCACTTAGTAAGAGAAATCACACAGATCAAGTTAAAAGTAGACCATATAACACTGGAAGATGTTCATGAACCAAATACACTATTGAAGAGAAGGAGAGTAGTGTTGCATGAATAAATGAAACTCAGAGTCAAATCTTCAGAAATGCTGAGATATCAGAGAGGAAACACCACAGTCAAATCTCACCCAGCTGTCTTCCAGCTTCCTCAGCCTCATTCCTTGTGACTTCTACTGCCTCCTCTGTCTTTCTATGCCTGCCCTAAATACTCTCTTCACTCAGTTGTTTCACATCCAGGTTAAGATTAAAGGTGTGACATCACCACTGCCTGCCTGGGAGCCTGGAACTTCCTCTGTAAACTAAACTGACCTCAAACTCAGATTTGCTGGGATTAAGGGCATAGGTCACCACTCCCGGACACTCTCTGTGCTGGGATTAAAGGTGTGAGTTACCCTCTCTGATCCTCCTAGACTGACTGTGGGTAGATCCCTCTGATATCTCAGACTGGTTTTAATAAGTTTGAAATATATTCCCACAGAGTAGACTTCAGTGTGGAATATTCTTTTACACTCTGTGAATATATGTCATTAAAATTACTTTAAAAGAGAAGCTAACTGGCCAATAACTGGACAGGATGAGGTTATATGGGAAAACCAGACAAAAACAGATGGATCTCTGTGAGTTCAAGGTCAGCCTGATCTACAAAATGAGTGCTAGGACATCTAGGACTGTTATATATAAACCTTCTCAGGGAGAACAAAAAAAAAATAACTACATGTCTTCTTTTCTTTTGTTCTCTCCCTAGATAGGAAATTAAATCTTTATAATCATTTTATGTAGAAAGTGTATCTCAGTCAGGAGAACCTTCTAACAATTCTGCACATGGAATCTTTTAAAGTTGAGAATAAGAAAAATAGTGAAAAAAGGACCTTGAAAAGTGTATCACATGGTTGCTTCTATCTTGGTGAGGTCAGCAGCATATATGGCTGCCATCCAAGTAAATGCTTTCATCTTAGTGAAGAACTACGTCTGTTCTGTGTTCTGTGGCAACACATCAATTTATACAGTGCTATGAAAAGAAGCCAGTGCTTGGAGACCCTTATAACCTACCTATCTATCTATCCATCAATCTATCTATCATCTATCAATCAATCTATCTATCTATCATCCATCTATTTATCAATCTATCTATCTATCTATCATCTATCTATCAATCTATCATCAATCAATCTATCTATCTATCATCAATCAATCAATCAATCTATCATCCATCTATCTATCAATCATGTATCTCTCTCTCTTTCATCTATCTATTCATCTAGATAGCTATATAGCTAGCGAGATAGCTTTATTTAATGCAACTCCAGAAAATCCAACACCCCTGGCCTCCATACAAAGTTAGAAGCAATGTAATTAATTATTCTGTAACTTCTTATGTAGGCCAGTTAGAATCCTGAGATCTGCCTGCCTCTGCCTCCTGACTCAATTCCAGTGCTGAGGCTAAAGGCATGAACCACCAAGCGCAGCTTTCTTTTATTTCTTTAATTGCAGAAATGTTATCAAAAACATTCAGGAGTCCTAGTTTTAGGTATCTGTGAGATCCAGACAAGACCAGTCTCAAAAAACTGAAGTAAGTAAATAATAAGTAAGTAAATAAATAACTAAACAAACAAATGGAAGCCAGTGTCTTGGCATACTCTTTTAATCTCAGAATAGATGAGCAGATTTCTCTGAATAGGAGGCCAACCTGGGCTAGGAGATAATTTCCAGTAGAGAGATCCTGACTCAGAGAACTAAATGAATAGATAAATAAGCCATAAAAGTGACATAAATAAATAATAAAGATAAAGACAAATATAGGGGCTGGAGAGATGCTGGGATTACTCAAAGGTTAAGAGTACTGGCTGCTCTCTAGAGGACCAGGGTTCAATTCCCAGTTCCCACATAACAGTTCACATATGTGTATAACTCCAGTTCCAGGGGACCTGACACCTTCACACACATATACATGCAGGCAAAACCCATGCACATAAACATACATATATCTAAAAAATAAAAAATGAATATAATTGACTTGGAATTTGGAATGAAACAGACAACAAAACAAGGGACGGCAGTATTGTAGATCTAGATTGTGGCCTAGGGTGCCTGGAGCCCTGGGCTCACTCTTTTCAGTACTACATAAACTGGGTGTGCTGGCCTACACCTCTAATTCCAACATTCAGGAGCTGGAAAGTGGAAAACCAGCCCTCACCTTTCTGAGTTGGAAAATGACCTCTGTTTTGAATATATGTTTATGTAATGCTGAGAATAGAAGCCAGTCTGGAATCCTCATATCTCCAAGCCTGTTTTCCATTTATTTATTTATTTGCTTGTTTGCTTGCTTGGTTGGTGTTTGGGCTTTTTATGACAGGTCCTCTCTATGTCCTCCTGGCTGTCCTGGAACTAGCTCTGTAAGACCAGGCTGTCTTCAAAATCACAGAGATCAGCCTGCCTTTACCCCAAATGCTGGGACTCTCTCTCTCTCTTTCTCTCTCTCTCCTTTTTCTCATATGTCTGCCCACTCCAGAGAATCCAAAGCCTCTGGTCTCCCTACACAATTAAAATAACTAGAATTAAAATAATTAAACTGTCATTGATATTTTTAAAAGTAAAAAGAAATGAATAAAAGCAAAGGTAACCTTGGATGGAGATGGGATGAAGCTTCATGTGTTGGGTTGGAAAGCTGAGCTGTACTAGGGTTCTGATCTTATCAGTGCGTGCATATGCTGGGGTACATTACTGTACATGAAACAAAGCAAGTTCTGGTGGTTGTTGGATCTTGGAGTAGCATGGGAAGAAGTCTTGATGCTGATTACAAAGGTGGTCTATCTCTCCTTTTCTTTTTTTTAATAAATAAAGCGACCTTGAGTGGCATGGAGTTTTCATTGCCAGACCCACACCCACACAGGATTTGGATGCCACCTGCCTCTCATTCTCACCCCATACCTGTAATATCATAGATACATATATAGGTTCCCACTCTCCCAATACACACACACACACACACACACACACACACACACACACACAATCAAGCCTGGAGAGATAACTCAGCCCTTAACAGCACTGGCTGCTCTTCCCTCTGGAATTTCCAGCAACCATATGGTGGAATCTGGTGCCCTCTCCTGGTGAAAGGATGTATACACAAGCAGAGCACTAATAAATATGTAAATCTTTTTTTTTTTTTTTAAATTGAGAAATCAAACAAGCAGAGGGCAGTGACCTGTTATTTCCACTTAAGGGGGGGGTCATTTTCTGCAAGTCAATGAGTTCTAAGACAGTCCAGTGATCATAAAAGACAGATACAGAACCCTGAGGGCACATCTAGTGAGCAGAGAGCCAGATTCAACTACAATTTTCCAGAGTATGCTTCTAGAAAAATTACGAATATGAAGGTTGACTAAAGCAATAATTTTTGAAAGAACTGTTACTACTTTCTCCCTCTCTCCCTCCCTCCTTCCCTCCCTCTCTCCCTCTCTCCCTCCCCCCTCTCATTATGTCTGTCTGTCTGTCTGGGTACAGGTGTATGAGTTTAGTTATTGTGAAAGACAGAGACAGGACACTGAGGGAATAGCTAATGAGCAGCAAATTATACACAACTACATTTTGCAAGAGCCTTTTGCTAGCCTGCATGCTACTGGAAAAATCAAGAAAAATTTCAATCCACAGAGGTGGGGCTAATTCCCACCTTTCCACCTGCTGAGTGCTGGGATTATAGAAATGGGGCAACATGCCCATTTTATACATCACTGAGAAGATGGAACCCAGGGCTTCTTCCTTCCCTCATATGTCACATCCTCAGCACTACTGTCCCTTTCTTTTTCATTTTATTCCAGGGTTATTATATTTATTTTTAAACTTTTACCTTCCTTCCTCTTTATTTCCTTTCTTCCTCCCCTCCCTCCTTTCTTGCCTCCCTCTCTCCCTCCCCATCCCTCCCTGTCTTTCTTTCTTTCTTTTTTTCTTTCTTTCTTATTTATTCTGTCTGACCACTACAGGAAATAAATACCTCAAACCTATTTGTACTTACGTGAGCAAAGCCACATACATACATAACTAAAAATAATAAAAATTAAATGATAGGTTAATGTGGCATTTAGAAAATAAATAAAAGCAAAGGATATGGGGATTTCATGAGGCTACCAGTGGTGTTGGGTCAGGAACTGAGTTGGCCTAGGGTAACCTGAGCACCAGCTTCTATCCCCAGCAGTGCATAAACTGAAACTCCTTCTGTTGGCCAGTTAGACTTTGAACTCAGAGTTCTGTCTGCCTCTGCCTCCTGACTCAACTTCAGTGCTGACACTAAAGGCATGAACCACCAAGTCCAGCTTTCTTTTATTTTTTTTTTTAAACTCCAGAAATGTTATCAGAAACATTCAGGAATCCTAGTTTCAGATATCTGTGAGATCCAGATAAGACCAGTCTCAAAAAACTGAAGTAAGTGAAAAGCTAATAAGTAAATAACTAAACAAACAAATGGAAGCCAGTATCCTGGTGCACTCTTTTAATCTCCGCATAGACAAGCAGATTTCTCTGGATTGGAGGCCAGCCTGGCTTAGGCTGTGATATCCAGTACTATATAGAGGGATCCTAATTCAAGGAACTAAATGAGTAGATAAATAAACCATAAAAGTAAAATAAATAGATAGACATACAGATAGATGATAGATAGATGATAGATAGATAAATGATAGATGATAGATAGACAGATTGATAAATGATAGATAGATAGATGATAGATAGATAGATAGATAGATAGATAGATAGATAGATAGATAGATAGATAGATAGAAAACAAGTAGGTAAATGAATGGAGATAAAGAAACATAGGAGTTGGAGAGATGGCTCAAAGCTTAAAAGAATTGGCTGCTCTTCAGAAGACTGGGGTTCAATTCCAAGCACTCACACAGCAGCTCACACCTGTGTGTAATTCCAGCTCCAGGGAATCTGCCACCCTCACACAGACCCTAACTCCTAACCTTAATTCTCTATTCTGAACACTAATCCCCCCATTCTAACCCTAACTTTGCCTCTTATATTTTTCTTGCCACCTCTTCTACAGGGTTTTCTCAGACCTGAGGAGAGGGGTTTAATTGAGTCAGCACATTTAGGACCAATTGTTTGAAAATCTTACACTTTCTAAATATTGTGTGCCCTTGGGTCTCTGAATTTTTTCCCATCTGCTGCAGGATGAAGCTTTTCTGATGATGACTCAACAAACAACTAGTCTTGAATATAGAAAATGTGTTTGTGAGCCATTTTATTGCCATAATTTTTTAAATTTTAGAACATTAGATAGTTTTCCTGTGCCATAGCCACTCCCAAATAATTACTCAGAAACTTAGTTTAAATTGTAAATCCTCTGCCAATAGCTCAGGCTTGCTAGCAACTAACTTTTACATTTATTAGTTTCTTTTTTTTTATTTTTTTTTTTTTTTTTTTTTTTTTTTTTATTTTTTTTTTTTTTTTTTTTTTTTTTTTTTTTTTTTTTAATTTTTTTTTTTTTTTTTTTATTTTTATTTTTTTTTTTTTTTTTTTTTTTTTTTTTTTTTTTTTATATCCTTATTTTGTTCAGCTATTGACCAGTAAGCTTTTTTTTTTTTATTAAACTAATCACAGTGACATATATTTACATAGTGTAAAGTAATATTCCACAACATTTCCCTCTTTTTGTCTAGTTAAAAAGAAAAATTTCAACCTTAACATAGTAAAATTATATATAACAAAACAGTTATTAAGTAACAATTAGTTATAATGTCCAGTTCATTTGTACTTGGCAAAATTTAAGAAAATACTCTATTAACTGACATCTTTGTGAGTCTAAAGTTTTACATCAAATTTACCTTTTTATCATAACTAAGGAAAACTATCTAGTCATCAACACCATCAGACCACAGAAGAGTGAAATGTTACCTAAAGAACATCAAGCTGCCTGGATAACCACCCTAAGCTTTTTGTTGTGTTGTGGCACCCATCTTTGATTTATCAGCCTAGGATATCTATATCTGGCAGACTTTTCTGAGAAGCAGGGAACTTCAAAGGACTGTCCTACCTTGTCATGGAAAAGTTTGGCAGTAGTTTTTTTTATGTCCTGTTGGACCCATCTGGACAGTATCTGTCAGTAATTGAGGCAAGAGCAGTTTCTTTTCTCACATGGATAGCTTTTGTCATAAATAAAATGAATTCTGTATGAAGTTTTTGTGATTCTCAACATCTTTATTGAAGTAGATTGGTAATGTCAAGAGCAGACATGTCTCTCTGTCATGAAAAACCCAAGGTAAGTAAACAAATTAAATGTCACATTCTGTGGATCTTTAAAGTGTCTGAAGACCATCTATCTAAATAAATCTGTGTGACCTAGGAAACATACCTAACATGATTGAAAGTTTGACTATTATAGATGACTGTTAACCTGTATTTTTAATTACGCATTACATTTTTTATGAGCTACATAAACACAATACTTTAAAAAGGAGTAGAAACAGACATACAGTATAACAAAATTATCCTTAAATTTGTATGAATAAATCAAAATCTATATCAACATTAAATATTTAAGGCTGTTTGGGAGTTTAAATTAGATTCAATAATCTACCCCTTTTATCCTATCATTTCTATACCCTTCTTTTTTTCAAGATCATTGAACCTAATCTCCTCTGGCTAGTTCACCAACAACAGCAGATCCTCTGTCTTTAACTGATAATCAACATTCATAACCTATTTTGGGGGAATATAAGCATAGTTCTCTGGACTACTTCCTGTTGTTTGTGGGTGCTACTATCTTTGGGGGAACCTTAATAAAATAAGTATAATTGTTAGATCTTGTCTGGAATAGTTTGAGGAGCTGGACCATTTTGGCCAGCAGCCTTGAAGCTGTTTTGGATGTAGAGTTCTGAGGCAATTATATCAGAGAGATTTTGAGATACTGGATCAACATTAGTTTTCATTGATAAATGTCTTCTCCTTCTGAAAACAAGTCAACTTTTAAAGGAAACATAGGTTACAAGTATAAAATATGTAGTGTGCACAAGTCAGTTAAAGATTTTTTTGGTTTGTTTTATATTTGAGGAGGTAAAATATATGTTATAGCTTTTTTAGATTTATTTTTTTAATCTCTGTCTATAGCCAGGGTTTCAGATGGTCTTACCTGATTAAACCTATTTTTCTTTAACTTAGAATGAGTCCACAGCTTCTCACTTCCTGTGGAAACAAATGCACACCTCTTTTCCTAAACAACATATCTTTTGACTTAAATTTTGAAATCAAGATATTTGAATATGTATAGGTTAGTTGAATCTAGCAGGTTTTTAATAATCCAGTGACTCTTAGCAGTCAAAAACTTCAAAGACAACACAACAACATATAGAATCCAGACCGTATTTTTCATTTTTATGTGGCTCATTTCTTTTACATTATTTTACTCCCTTTTTAAGGAAATTATTATTTTAAAATTATATATAAGTATATACATATACACATGTATATATACACACATATACATACATTATATACAAATACACATATTTTATTTACCGTCTATTCTCTTTTTATTTTATCTCCCAACTTTTGTATATTCTTAAACACACTGTAACTGGTTTAGAGGGTTTTTTCTATATAAATCTGTCTTTACTGTAGTCCTTTTCTGTCTGCATGAGCAAAACCCCAAACCTGCTGTGCATTGTGATGGTGGAGCTTGCTCTGGCATCTTAAGCTCACCTGAAGTGGTTGAGAGACGTATCTCTGTACCACCACCCATGTGAGAGACTATGGGAACCTGCCATGTGTCTTAGCTCATGTTATACTGGCAGCTACTAGGAGATGTATCTTAGTACTGTGGCCAGCATTAGAGACATGAGACTAAGAAGCCAAGTTTGGCTCCATTTTGATTGTTTAGAACCTTTTATAAGCTGTTTTAAGATTTGTGTGAATCTACATAAGATGTTGGGAACCGTTTATCAGTGGAGTTTTCCTGTCCTGCAGTCACTCTCAAATAATCACTTAAATACTTAATTTTAATTAAAAATGATCATCTAATAGCTCAGGCATATTGCTAGATCTTACAACTTAAATTAGCCAATTTCTATTAATCTACATTCTGCCACATGGCTTTAACCTCTATCTCATTTTCTGTGTCCAACTTGCTCTGTGTTTGGCTGGAGATTCCTATGACTCTGTCTTCATCATTCCAACATCTTTAGTTTGGTTGCCCCACCTTCATTGCCTTTTCTACCTGGCTACCAGTCAGTTATTTTATTAAACCAATACAAATGACATAGAACAGTAGTGTTTTGTTTTACCATAGATCCCTGAGCTACCTAGTCTCAGGTTCTTGGTCATCCAAATAGTATTAGGTATGAGTTCTATTCTGTGGGATGGGACTTAAGGCAAATCAGACATTGGTTGATTACTTCCACAAGCTTTGTGTCACCATTGCCCTAGCATATTTTACAGGCAAGACAAAGTTATCAATCCAAAGGTTTATGGCTGGGTGGTGTTTACATTTCTCTTTTGGTACTGTACAGAATAACTTCCTGTAACAAAACTCTAGAATGTAGGGGTAAAAGCTGTTTGTGGGCACCATCTCAACTTCTCCATGTTTAAAGAATTCTGTAGGTGTTGGAAATGGGGCCTTGCCATCAGTTTGTGGAGAGCAACTTATAGTCTTGGCAACATCCTGGGTTGGTTGGGGATTTTCATGAGACCTCATTGGCCAACAACTGAAACATATGTAACTCAATCCTGATATTGGAAACTTCATTTTGTGAAAAGAGATAGCCAATTAGGCTCTGCCTTTCTCCATTATTTAGGAATTTTATTTATGGCTCCTTCATATACATATATATTTTAGAAAATTTTTGCTGTTTTAAGTTTCGATACTACCTCTCAATTTTAATTAATTTTTAGCGGTCTCCCTCAGTCCATTGTCTCCTCTCACCACTCAATCCTCTCTTTCCACTGTTCTCATTTATTTATAATTGTTTATTCTATTTCACTTTTTAAACAAAACCTATCTGTCCCCATAGTTTCTTACCATATAAGCAACCTCTAAAGTTCTATAAAGATAGCTTCATTATTATGAACTTAATTGATAATATCCAAATATAAGTAAATGCATACTATATCTGGGTCTGGAATACCTCATTCAGGATGGTGTTTTTTTGTTTTTGTTTTTTGTTTTTTGTTTCATCTATTTACCTTCAAATTTCATTATTTCACTTTTTTAGCAGCTAAATGATACTCCATGTATAAATGCACCACTGATGTGTGTAGTAGGGGGTTTCTGGTCCAGTCTTTCGGGCCTAACCTCAAGATTCAGGACCCACAGACATGCAGTCCTGCAGTCCCGCAGTCCCACAGAGACACACAGATGCTTACAATTAGTTTTAGGCTGATCGGTCTAAGGCCCAGGCATATAACTTGCTAGCTCTCTACCCTTCATCTAACCCATGACTCATCCTGTTCAGCCATGGGGCTCGGTACCTTTTCTCAGAACAGCATAGTTGTCCTCTGCTTCTTCCAGCTTCTCTCTGGCATTCTGCTCTGTGCTTCCTGTTCTCTGAGTTTTTCTTAGTCTGGTAGCCCCACCCACATTTCCTGCCTGCCTTTGGCCAATCAGCGCTTTTTATTAAACCAGTGGGTGGGACAATTATTTACCATGAAACAACACAATACCCCTATAGATGTGGGACGTGTGGTGGGATTCAGGTGTCAGCTAATAAGGTCAGAAGATACTTTTACAGAGTCCCAGGCTCCTGAAGGGGGTGTGGCCAGCCCTGTTCAAGAGGTGCTGCTGGGATCTAGAGAGATCTGTTTTGTTCCTGCCTTCTTGGAGATCACATCAGCATTCATCACCTGGATCATCCTATCACCACAGAATCATCCTAAGGTTTATGTAATCATGAGTGTTAAATTACTTTTGAATAAATATTTATCCTGTATTTAATATGTAGCAGGTGAGATTTGTTGGGACAGCTGGCATCCCTGGGTGGGCTCAAAACACTTAGGCCTCTATCCTGGGGACTGGGGAGTTTATCCAAGCCCTAAGCACTGCCAGAAAGCAGAGGACAGGCAGAGTGTTCAGAACTGGGAGACTGCAATCTGGCATATGGGCTGGAAGTTCTGCCCTCCTCCTAATTCCTGATTATCCATTTAGCCACACTCTGTTGCCGGGCAGAACGACTAGTGCTCCTCCCATGGTGAGTGCACTTGGTTTCTGTAAAGACAAAACAAAACAAAACAACAACAACAAAAACTTCTGTGCACGTGCTGCTGCTGTGTGAGTGACTTCTGTGCACGGCAATGGGTGCAGATTTTGTGATTACCATCCTGTCTTGATTTGTGAGATTTTGCTTTTCCTAAGGATCCTATTCC
Organism: Phyllotis vaccarum; assembly: GCA_033318265.1. Lineage (NCBI taxonomy): Eukaryota > Metazoa > Chordata > Mammalia > Rodentia > Cricetidae > Phyllotis > Phyllotis vaccarum. The sequence continues at coordinate 114,512 of JARWLC010000017.1, forward strand.
GCCTGCTGGGGCCCCTTAAGACCACATAGAGTCTGTAGGTAGCCTGATGAGAATCCTTGCATCTGTCATTTGCTGGTGAAGGGAGCATTGAACGCTACTGCGACATCTGCTGACCAAACATCGTCATTGCAACTGAATTGAGGTAATGGCTGATAATTATTCTATTCATGACTTCAGGTCATATTTTTCCAGGGTGATTGAGAAATTCTTGAAAGAATATCTTGAGGGCTTCAATGCCCCACTCCTACTATTTTTGGCTTGTTTCTGTATCTTATATTTCAAATTGTAAGCATAATGAAAGAGGTAAAATCTGAAAATAAACAATTGGTGTCTAGAATATGTGATATGGAAATTTCAAACACTAAAATAGCAGATAAGGTTAATTTCCTGGAAATTGGTTACAACATGCTTTCCGATAAGGCTTCCTCTTTGGATATGGATGAAACTTCACAAGAAAAATATAGGCTTTATGTAATTGATGAGAACAAGAAACTTGTTAATTATGTTAATTATGTGGATTGAAAAATTACTGATTCTATGAGGTCCTTGGAAGGACTGCTTCATCAGGAAAATCAAGCTCTAGAAAAATCAGTAGTATCCAAACGTAAGGAATGGGAGGACCGTATTGCAGTACTGGAAAAGGGTAGTAATGCATCTTCTGCTCAGAACAGTTTGGGTCAATCCTCAATGGGATATTTTGGTACTGGAGACACTCTACATAAGGTGGTAAACATGACAGGGCTACCCCTTCCCCACTACTATTGTTTCCAGCTACTGTTCAGTCAGTCAAAGAAAGCAATGGGGGGGGGTCCCTAGAATTTGTAGAGTATAATTATGAGCCAATACATCTGAAAGATATCAAGGATTTTAAGGGGACCATATTGTTTCATGGGATACACACTACATATGTAAAACATCTGCTAAATGGATAGTCAACAAAAACCCAAGTCCTGCCTAATGACTGGATGCAGCTCACTGCTACCGTCTTGGACCATAGTCAAAATTTACAATGGAGAAGTTGGTTTAGGGAAGAGGCTAGGGCCTTAGAGCAACAAGAAAAAATTAGGGTTTGTGTGTGTGTGTGTGTGTGTGTGTGTGTGTGTGTTTCTCAGGACCAAATCCTTGGTGAAGGCATGTGTGCTGATGTGAAGGCTCAGACTACTTATAATGAACATACGTTATTGCTATGCCATACTGCTGCACTGAATGTTTGGGAAAAAAATTTGGACCCTGGTCAGAAAATTGAGCCTTATGCTAAGGTCAAACAAAGCTTAAAAGAACCTCATACCAACTTTCTACAGAGGCTTACCATGGCTGTACATAGAGCAGTATCAGATACAGAAGTTAGCAAGCAGTTAATACTTTCTCTGGCCTTTGATCATGCTAATCTGGAATGTAAAAGAATGCTTATGCCTTTAAAGATCATATCAACACCAATAGAGGAATGGACTTAGTACATAATCAATACTGAATCTCTCCATTGCGACGAAGAGAATTGGGTAGGCCAAGCCATTGCTAATGTTAGGGTGAGGAACCAAGGCACCATTTGCTTTAACTGTGGTAAACCAGGCCATATAAGACAGAATTGTACACAAGGTACTTTTGGAAATAATACCTGTTTTAGGTTTGATTCAAACAGAAGGCCATTGCCTTCTGGATTATGCAGAAGGTGTGGCAAAGAATGACATTGGACCAATGAATGTAGATCTACCAGGGACAAAGAAGGCAACTCTCTACCATCAGGAAATGCCTCTCAGGGCTTACCCCGAGAAGCCCCCAAAAATCAGACTTCAAAGTCAAGGAAGGTCTGATCATATCCAGTCACAGTGGAGGAGCAGCATTCTCAGGACAAGTAGGAAATCCAATGCCCAATCTAGAAGATCATATGGCATTGGATAATAGAATAAATTCAAGAGAGAAATCGAAAGTTCCAAGAAAAATCACAAAACGAATATTTTGGCAGACTTCAATAAATGAACAAAGACCAAAATCGAAAGTACGGGTAGAGAATATTTATATCCAGGGCTCAGTCAACATGAGGGCTGACATTGTGATCATAACCCCACAATCATGGCATCCATGATGGCCTTTACAGGCAGTGGATATCCAATTTCTGGTTATTGGAACAATATCTCAAGTGAAACAGAGTGTAAAATGGCTCAAATGCATAGGACCAGAATGTCAGAAAGGATGGTTGAAGCCATATATGGCTGACATAGCAGTGAATCTGTGGGGTCGTGACCTTCAATAGCAATGGAATACCCAGATTAAAATCCCTCCAGTTTTCGATACCAACCAGAGACTTAATTATGTTTCTAAAAGCGATGCTTTAAGGTGCTATGAAGAAAATTCACCAGCCGTTCAGGTTGTACAAAAGAATTGCCCAATAACTGCAGAACCTAAAAGGACACTCACAGCACTGCCTTTGAGATGGTTGACAGAAAAGCCTATTTGGGTTTAGCAATGGCCCTTGACAAGGGAGAAACTTCAGGCTTTGGAACAGTTAGTATAGGAGCAATTACAGGCTCAGCGTATTGAAGAATCAACCAGTCCATGGATTTCTCTGGTATTAGTTGTGAAGAAGAAATCTGGAAAGGGGTGGATGGTGACAGATCTGAGAGCAATTAATAAAGTGATTCAACCTGTGGGCTCTTTACAATCTGGTATTCTTCTGCCTTCTCTGTTACCTAAGGGATGGCCTATTACAGTTATTGATTTGAAGGACTATTTTTTTTTAACCATACCTTCACAGGAACAGAACAAAGAAAAATTTTCTTTCACAGTGTCTACTCTTAATAAGTCATGTCCATCTCAGAGGTACCAATGGAGGGTCCTTCCCCAAGGAATGTTGAATAGTCCCACCTTATGCCAATATTTTGTACAACAGCCACTAGAAGTGCTATGCAAACACTTCCCACAACCTATCATTTACCATTATATGGATGATATCTTGTTGGCGGATCCAAACCTAGATACATTAGAAACATTGTTTGAAGAACTGAAGAAAATATTTCCTGACTGGGGACTACACATTGCCCCAGAGAAAGTACAGAGAGGAGATTCTATCAGTTGTTTAGGATATAAAATAGGTTTACAGAAAATTAGGCCCCAAAAGGTAAAATTGAATAGAGATAAATTGAGGACTCTTAACAATTTTCAAAAGCTATTAGGGAATATTGCTTATCTACAGCCCATCATTTGTATAAAAAATTACAAACTAGTTAATCTGTTCAAGACTTTGGAGGGTGAAAACAATTTAAATAGTCCCAGAGAATTCTCCAATGAAGCCGAGAAAGAATTAGCATTGGTGGAAAAGAAACTACAAGATGCACATGTGGATTGTGTGGATCCAGACCTAGATTGCATACTGGTTATTTTACCCTCTAGACAATCTCTGACAGGAGTCTTAATGCAAAGAGAAAATATTATATTAGAATCCATATTTCTGCCACATAGGCTAAGCAAGAAGCTGAAAACATATATTACAAAATTTTCTGATCTGATTTTTAAAGGTAAATTCAGACTTTGCCAACTGACTGGAAAGGACCCTGCAGAAATTGTTGTGCCTTTGACTAATGAAGAAATTGATCAATTATGGGCAGACAGGGAACCTTGGCAAAAGGCTTGCAGTGATTTTTTTTAGGAGAGATTAATAATACATATCCTCAAAGTAAGAGAATTCAATTTATAACGTAAACTAATTGGATCTTTCCTCACGTGGTACAGGATACACCCAATTTTGGAGCACCTACATTTTATACTGATGCAAACAACTTAGGAAAGGCTGGTTACAAACTGGAAAACTTAATTAAGGTGGCTCAGAGCCCTTATAACTGTTCAGAAGTCAGAACTATATGCAATTATTGTGGTGTTGTTGGATTATACAGAGCCTCTTTATGTAATAACTGACTCTCAGTATGCAGAAGGAGTTGTTTTACATATTGAAACTGCTGACTTCATTCATGATGATACAGATTTAACCTTACTGTTCATAAAACTACAGGATATCATCAGAGATAGGATACATCCCATGTACATAACACATATCAGGGCACACACAGGTCTCCCAGGCCCTCTAGCATAAAGTATTGATGAAATTGATAGGTTAATAGGAAATGTACTGGAGGTCACAGAATTTCATGAGAAACATCACGTCAATCGTAGAGGGCTAAAGAAGAATTTTCCATCACTTGGCATCAGGCAAAAGAAATTCTGCAGAATTGTAATACTTGTTCCTTCTATAACCAAGCATCTTTACATGCTAGAAGTAATCCTAAGGGTATGCAGAGAAATGAGATCTGGTAAATGGATGTGTTTCATTTTATGGAATTTGGAAGGTTGAAATATGTGCACCATACCATTGACACTTACTCTGGGATGCACAGGGCGACTGCCCTGAGTTCTGAAAAAGCCGATGCTATACTTACTCACCTTTTGGAAGCCATGGCCATAATGGGAATTTCCACTCTGATTAAGACTGACAATGTTCTGGCTTATGTTTCCCAAAAAATGAAGCTGATTTTTGGATATTATAATATAAAGCATATTACAGGGATACCATACAGTCCTACAGGACAGGTAGTTGTAGAGAGATCTCACTGCACTTTGAAAGAGATGCTTTATAAACAGAAGAAAAAACCCAGAGAGAGGTTGCATAGTGCCTTATTGACTTTAAATTTTCTTAATGCTGATGAAAAGGGAACATCGGCTGCTGAGAGACATTGGGTAATGGAGAAACCTTCCGAGATAAACCAACCCATCCACTTCAAGGATGTTTCAACTTCAGAATGGAAGCCAGGATATATGCTTCGATGGGGTAGGGATTTTGCTTTTGTTTCCACAGGAAAAGAAAAGATATGGGTACCGACAAAATTAATAATGGTCCAACTCAAAAAGGAGGCCCTCCCTGAGGAGGAGAAGTAATTGTTCATCCCTGATATGACAAATGGATACATGGTAAGGAAAACACATTTAAAAAGACCAGGGCAGGGTCTCAATTTTGTCTTTAAAGGAAAATGGATGCAACTGTCTTTAAGACATTGACTGGATATTGAACTGTTAATCACCTGCAGAGAGATCGACGATGATGAAGGAATGTAAACAATGGACTATGAGAACAAGTGATACAAATATGCACTACTGGGTAGTTTCTCAATTCTCACTGTTTGCATCCTATATCTATATCTCTTCAAAAAAATGTGGTCCTGATTTGACTATAAATAGGGCTGAAAGCAAGTGGCTTTCTCCCTCTCTAAACCCAAGCATATTGGTAAAGAAAATGTGAGAGATTCTGTCTCATATCAGAAAAGTCACCTGGTGTGGGACAGACAACACTTAGAATGTTTAGGGACCAATATTATCATAACTTCATCTTTAATCTTGTTTCTCTCTGTATCTGCACCTCCCAACCATCCTGTCTGCATACAATCTACTCCTGAAGTCATAAAGGATGTAAATATCTTCTTTGGGTATCAATAATGCTTAAGTTTTTCATTGTAAACAACGTTTTCTCCTATCAGCTATCTATGAAGCATCTGGAACTGAGATGGAGCCCCCACCGCAACAATTCCTACTTGTGAAAAAGAGAGAGTAAGAGAGAGAGAGAAAGAGACAGACAGGCAGACAGAGGCAGAAATAGAGAGATAAAGAACCAGGTGTACACCACTCAATGATTGCTTTTAGGAAATAGACTATCCAAAATGGTTACAAGATAGCCTTCTATGACTATCCTTCATATCACATCTCTGATAAGAATTCCAGATGGATTTACCCAGTACTCTGACATTAGTTATAGATGTGTATAGTCAATCCATTAGGATATAATCATTGTTTTACCTTTTGCAGGATCCCATAGAGATGCTATCACCCTTAAGTCAGTAGGAAGCAACCCTATGAAACACTACACTCCTTTTTCCGATAAGTTTTGTCCTCTGAGGGTTGTGGGTAATTATTATTCTGATAGAATGGTTATAAGTTGAAATTGGGTTGAGGGCAGAACAATAATATAGTCTTAGAGATCTCTTTTAAAGAAGAGAAAGGGGAATAGATAGGATAGGTAAAGGCAGATTGTTCTACCTACCTATAAGCAAATTTTAGTCAAATATATGGGCTAAGCCAAAAGCAATTTGCACTGGCATAGATATTTGTATATTGATACAAATGTGAAATCATTTTATATGCTTGATTGAGACAATTTGTATATTGGTACAAATTTAAATCTGAAATTGTTTTATGTGTCCAAAACAATTTGTACATTGATACAAAATTGGATCTGTAACTGCTATATTTTACATGCGCTTCTACCTCTGTTTAAAATATTTACACATTTTTGTCATTTCCGCTATACTATTGCTACCTCCATTTAACTATACTAGACATAATGTATGATTGCACTAGTTATTATATATGCACAAGATGTTTTATATACCTTTGTTTGGATGATATATATGTATATACATGTCAAAAATACTGTTACCATTTTGCACAGTATATATACCTCTGGCTAATGTTTGATAGTCATACTAAAAGTCAGTGTTCAGAAATTGTACACCCCTTTGTAGATAATCTAATTTTATAGTACAGTCTTCAATACATAGGATGATAAGAGTTACAGACAACATTACTTAAGCTGCCATGTCACAGTCATCCCAGATACAGGTTAGAATACCATAGATAGCAGGAGTCTTCAGCCATTTCATAGACCCAGAAAATATGGCATTTAACATTTTGTTATTCAGAATTTGGCCGTGAGAGACGCGATGACTCCTGGTGTCACTGTTCCTTTCCTGAGATGATGTTGAGCATCAAGGACATTCCTTTGGAGTTTGTCCTTTTGGCAGAGAATGGCCGGTTGGGTAAAGAACTGCCCTTAACTTGATTGCTGACAGTACACACACAATGTCCAAGCTGGATGAACAGGATGACGGATGAAGACTGACAAGACCTGACTGGACAGGATAAGACAGTCCCTCCAAAAATACTCTGTCAGATAACATAGTCCTGTAGCCAAAGTGATGGATACTCCAATGGCCCAGAAAACCATATGTGACTGTCCAGAAAGCTAGTACTCTCATGTGCTTTTGACTTTCAGGTGATATATTTTCCTTCTCAGATCATGAGGGGGTTGAAAAATGGGTATTTAAGGTTACTATCCTATCATCCCTTAGCAAGGAACATTCAGGTGTTGGATTTTCACTATCCCAGATGAACAATTTGGAAGTAATTTATACATCCCACCATCTACCAATATTCTAGAAATGTATGATGTGCTTTATATGTCTTAGGTTTTAGTTGTAGTTTGCACCTTCTCCTCTCCCAGATACTACCTTGTAATAATTCCTATTGTATATAGTTTTAGTTTAGAATCTTCTTAGTTAGACAAAAGGGGGAGATGTGGTGGGATTCAAGTTTTAGCCAATAAGGTCAGAAGATATACAGGGTCTCAGGCTCCTGAAAGGGGTGTGGCCAGACCTGTTCAAGAGGGGCTGCTGGGATCTAGAGAGACCTTTTTTGTTCCTACCTTCTTGGAGATTTGATCAGCACCCATTGCCTGGATCATCCTATCACCACAGAATCATTCTAATGTTTAACTTGTAATTGAGTGTTAAATTACTTTTGAGTAAATATTTATCCTGTATTTAATATATAGCAGGTGAGATTTGTTGGAACAGGGATGTATTTCTATATGTTGTAAATATTTTTAAATAAAAAAACTGTTTTGGCCTATGGCAGGCATCTTAAAAATAGGCAGAAAAATTAAAACATAAATTTAAAAAAAAAGACTCAAAAAACCCCCCTCCATCCACCTACCCAAAAATCAACATATAGAATAACACAAATAAGCCATGGGTCATGTGGCAAAACAAATTAATAAAAATAAGTTAAATTAAAATAAAAATTAGGTAGCAATATGCCTAATCCATAGACCAAACAACATAAAATTAATACAAGCCTTTGTGTGATTATTTAAAGATAAGAGAGAGTCTAAACCTCTAAACCATGTAAAAAAGTATGGACCAAAAACAACTTACTAACTACCACATTTTCCTTATCCATTTTTCTGGTAAGGGACATCTACGTTGTTTTCAGTTTATGGCTGTTATAAATAGAGCAGTAATGAATATGACTGAGCAAGTGTCTCTCTAGTCCGATGAAGCACCTTTTAGGTATATGCACAAGAGTGATTCTACTGGATCTTGAGGTAGATCACTTTCCATCATCCTAAGAAACTATCACACTGATTTTCATAGAATTTATTTCAGCCCACAGCTCAAGACTATAGTCTATCATGGCATGAAAGCCACTGAAATGGCAGGTTAAAACAGTTGATCACATGGCATTTACAGTAATGATGTATATAGTAAGGAATTTCTAAACCAGGCTTGCCAGTTCCCAGGTTGGGTTCAACCTAGGGCCCTCTTCTCAGGGAATGGTTATACCCACATTTAAGATATTTTCATACATCCAATTATAATAATAATCCCTGAAAGATATGCCTAGAGGTCCATCTTTTGGTTCATCATTTGCCTGTCACTCAACGGTTTCTCTTTTGTAAGCACATGTCTTATTGATTAATTCATATATATATATATGTACATATATATATAATGGGTAAAATGTTTGTTATAATCTTTATGAACGGTAGAGATGGGCGAGGATGTGGCATATTCTTCAATATTTGTGGATCCCATTAGAAAAGTTTGTGTATTATGTATTTTTCTTTTATAGTGAACAGATTTTGGTTGTTTTTTGTTTATTTGTTTTTCTGTGTGAATGTTAATTTTATTCATATTTGTTTTTATTTGCTTACATTATACTAAAAGGTAGATTCTGTTTTATAAACATATTCATCATGGCTCGGGGCATGCTGACATACACTCGCCAAGACTGCTCTTAGCAGGTTAGAGATAAATGATCAGAGCAATATTTTCTCTGAATCACAGGAGTTGAAGTATCCTGTGATTTTGGTTTTCACTACACTACAGCTCATTCATACTTTCTTCAAACAATTGCTAATTTATGAAAAACAAAAATTTCTTCTGGTTGAATAAGATAATCAAATAAAGGCTAATTATGTTACAATCCACAGACCCAGAGAGTCAAGGAGAGTTCATGGGAGATGCCTGAATCTCCCTGGGAAGGGAAAATAGAATAGATTCCATAAGTGGACTCAGGGAAGGGGGGAGGTAAACGAGTGATCAGGTTGGGTGAATGGACAAAGGGGAAGAGTACTCAAAGAGACTACTGGAAAAAGGGACACTCTTGGATCAGGCGAAAGCCTGGAGCAAGGGAATCTCAGGAATCACCTGTACTGGCCATCTCCTGTGATCAGACTGGTGTCAGTCCAGTTGTCATTAGAGAGGCCTCATCCAGAAACTGATGGAAACTTTTGCAGACCCATGGCCAAACATTAGGCAAAGTTTGGGGAACTGTGAAGAAGAAGGGGAAAAGGGATTGTAAGAGCCAGAGAAGTCAAGGACACCATGGGAAAGCTCACACACTCAACTAACCTGGGTTCACAGAGACTGAACCAACAACCAAGGGAACCTATGTGAGACTAACCTAGGCACTCTGCATATGTATTTCAATTGTGTAGCTTCGTCCTCTCATGGGATTTCTAACAGCAGGAACAGGGGCTGTCTCAGATTCTTTTACTTGCTTTTGAGACCCTACTTCAAATACTGGATCCCTTGCCCATCCTTAACACATGGGAGGTGCTTAGCCTTGCTGCAACTTGATATGCCATGTTTTTTATTGATACTCATGGGAAATTTGCTCTTTCCTAAACAGAAGCAAAAAAGGAATGGATGGAGGGTGGGTGGGAATGGAAGGGGTTGGGATTAGGGATTGGGAGGGGAGAAGGAAGGGGAAACTAACTAAATAAATAAATTGTAAAATAGAAAAGTAAAATAAGTTTTTTTAAAAAGAAAATCTATAAAAATGTGGCACTATTACACATATTGAGTAATGAGAGAGATGAAATACTTTTCCAACTCTTCCTGTGAAGAAGACTCACACAGGTGGGGAGAAGACTCATAAATAGATACACAAACTTAAATATATCCTGGTATTAACTTTTTAAAAGAGCTAATTAAAAACTGATATTTCCAAATATATTATAAAACTGTGTAATTTACATGCAACAGTAGCTTATCATTTTGGCCAGGCTAGCATATAATTAAATAGTTAAAGGGACTTTCGCTAACTGAAAGTCCCACTTGGGGTGAAGTGGGGCAATCTTTTAGCTAAGCTTAGGTTCTTTGTTATGAGACAATATGTCACATTGCTATCAAGAAAATAAATAATTTGACACAGGAAAAATACCTTCAAATTCAGACAATGGGGATATTCTTTGTCTAAAAAAAACGAAAACAGAGGCACTGTGATGTTTAGGAACTAACAACAACAAAACAAGTTTCTTCAAACACTTTAAAAATCCACAGAATATGATACTTAATGTTTATTAACTTAGGCTTTTATGTTTTAAATTAGGAGGAATATAATAGCAATTGGCATAATAAGCAGCAGGTAAATAACTGATGTGCAATGAATTCTACAAACTGACAAATAAAAAGAAGTTTAGTTAGTAATGTAAACCGTAAAGTAAGCTATTATTAAAGAATGAAATTGCTTATAATTAATAAGCATCTGGTAAGAATTTCAAGCATTCAAGAATTCAGAAAGATGCAAGTAAAGTTATGCACTGCCAAGTTACATAATGCCAAAATTTTTAGCATTCAATGTTGAGAAAATTTTGTTGAAACATTTGTTTGCTATACATAAGTGAAAGAACCATGAACTTTAACTGTGGGAAAATAAATAGAAAATAATTTGAAGTGCCTGATAATATTAAAATGTAAAATAATTGCTTGCATAAAAATCTGACTTTGATGTTTCTCCAGCACAATCATATTTATGTGTAGGGCACATAAATGCATATATTCATAATACATCATAATAGATATGAAGCATTTTCACTATCAACATAAATGTAGAAATAAAAGAATTTGTCTTGGTTTAAATGTAGTCTTTAATCCAGAGTTAACAGAGGAATAGCATTTCAAGCAGAATTGATGAAATAAATACACAATACCCAAACATATTCTGAAAAAAAATTTCACAGGTTCTGAGATGAATAATAATGCTATTTAAAAGTATTATTTCTATCATTTCCTATTGGTATGTGTATTTGTTTTTTACTATTACTTAATAAAAAAAAAATTCTGAACACTTTTTAAATTTCTAAATATACTGCCAGGCTGCCTTAAACATGTAATCTTGGCACTTGGTAGACTGAGTCAGGAAGACTGCAGGAATTAAAGCCTGGTCTGAGATACATAGCAAAAGATTGTCTAACTTTTAAATTAAACTTTACATATCCTTTTTAAAATTTGATTTTATAGTCTTTGATGTTCATTTCTAGAGATCTGAGGTATTAAAGACAGCATTTGGGAAATAGCAGGAACCTTCAATCATAAGTGTATTTTATGTCTATGAATAACTAAATTTGAACAAGTATCAGTTATATTGAGTTGCTAATGATTACATTTCTTTCCAAATACAGTTATTTTTAGGACAAGGTATTTTGTTTTCCTTCTTTAAACAACTGAGTAGGTTTTGATCAGTTGTGGTTATGTCTCCATCAAGTAATATAAATATATTGTAAATATTTGCACATTAAGTTTCATAGTAGTTGAAACACGTAGATTGTGTGAGACTTACTGTAGTTGATTTTGGGTATGAATCATTAGAGTCACCACATTTTAACTGTTGTATGGGGAAGAAACAATATTTTCTGTTGGTGATAGCTTTCACTTAAGTAAAGTCTCTAGTTATAAAATGAATCAGTTCTGTGAGTAATAGTTCTGTAAAGTCAACGGAAGCAAGCTTGGGATGTGCTCTTCCAAGAAAAATCCCAGCCATCCTCCACTTCTGATTCCTTAAATCTTAGAAAGCTTTATCAATGTAGTTAACTTTTAATTATAAAAATACCAAAAAGACTGACAATGGACTTCAGTGGAAGAAGAAGCAGAGTTGTCTTTGATTAATTTTGCCAAATATAAGAAAAAACACACACAAAAAAACAAACAAAACAAAAACCCTACCATTCAAAAATCCACCATTGCCATTGCTGGTCTTCCTCTTTCTTTACCTTAATAAACTCATAAATAAGAGATTTATTAGCAGTTTTTTTCAATTAGTGATTATGTGGACTCTTTAAAACTTTGTTATATATAGTTTAGGCTTTCTTAAGGTCTTCTTCTAGACCTCTCTTGAAGAGGACTCACCCCTTGAATATTGCCTTCTTCCCAAGATCAGTCTGGACCATCCTGCTCTACTCTTAATACCCATTCCTCCAGGAATACTGAGTTCTGTGTATAGAATCCATAGAAACTGAACAAAGGACTCTGGTACTTAATTGCTTATTTCCTGCTGTGCTATTCAGTTTTTCTCAGTTAGTGTCATATTCTCACCCCACCTCAAATTTTGCCTCTGAGTCCCTGTTGAGTATCAGTTTCCTATGAAGTTAAAATCTTTTAGTCTTGGAGGGAAATTTAAGACGGAATGTTTAAGGTAGTGAGCCAACAAGTTGTTCTAATACTGCAAGTAGGTTCATTATAACAGGAAACAAATAGCCCATAATAGCATCAAGAAGTCTCTGAGACTGACCAGATTAACTAGGCCTTTACCTCCCAAACAGTACATAAACAACAAAGACTTCTGAGAGAAGATACTCAGATAAGCCAAATACCCTAGAAAAATCAATGACCAGCCGAATATTCTGAAAGAGCTGAGCTGCTTGCAAGAGACCCAGACCAACTTGGCCACTAGGAAAGAATATTCTCCAATCTACTGGGCTGCCTGCAAGTAGTGTAGTGAGATAAGATTTCCACTTTCATAAGCTGTTACCCATGCTACTGTTGGTTTTGGGTGATGCAGCTGTCTTCGAGTCATTTCTTATAAATAACTCCCCCAAATCCATTGGTTCACCAACTTGGACTTTGGTCTGTCATTGGTGTCTTATCTGAAATGTATAGAGATTTGTTCATATCTCCCTGGAACAGTATCACATAACAGCTCCCCAATGTACCTACACACACACACACACACACACACACACACACACACACACACACACACACACTCCAAAAGACTACAAAGTCAAAGGGTTACAGATGATTCATTCATTTACAAACAACCAAAGTTCCCATCATTTTAAGGGAAATAAGGGCAATCTGGTGGCATATATTTCTTGCTAGTGGTCTCCAGGAATTTTCTTAAAGTAATGCTACTAGCTGCTTCAGATTTGAAGTCAATTGGGAGATTCTTGTAGTCACTACCCATAAATACGAATAAACATGAATAAAATTTAAAATATGCTAATCTATTTCATCACTTTTTACTCTAACTAAGGGGAGCAGTGCTGCTTTTTAATGGCATGGTGTTTTCCATGTTTTTTCTTTTTTTGTGTGTGGATACCATACATATTTATTTGGTGTGTGTGTGTGTGTGTGTGTGTGTGTGTGTGTGTGTGTGTGTGTGTGTGTGCACACGCGAGCGTGTGCACATGCTTTGTTTACTTAGGTTTCTAATGATGTGATAAAACACAATACTAAAAGCAACTTGGGGAAGAAAGCATTTAGTATATCTTACAACTTCAAGATAACAATCCATCACTAAAGGAAGTCAGGGCAGGAACTTGAGAAAAAGTTGTTTAGTGGCTTGCTCTCCATAGCATGCCCAGCTTGCTTTCCTACATAAATCAGGATCAGCTATGCAGAGCTCCTAAACCAATCATTTAAGAAAATGCCCACAGACATAGCCATAGATCAGTTTGATGGAGACAATTTAACTGTCATTCTGTCTTCCCAGGTGATTCCAGTTCATGTTGGCACATTAAAACATTTGCATCAGAGTACTTGGACAGGAAGAGAGCAAAGATTGAAATTGAGATATTGTCTTCTATCATTCTCTACCTTGTTTTGTTTTGTTTGTCAGTCTGTTTGTGTTTTGTGACAGGGTCTCTCACTGAGCCCAGTGTTTACCATTGACTAGACTGGCTGGCCATTGACTCCTAGCTGGCCATAAAACCTTAGTAATCCACTTCTTCTGCATTCCAGTGCTAGTTTTACAGCTGTATACTGCCATGCCTAGATCCCCCTTTAAAAAGCTAAGATATGAACTCGGGTCCTCATGCTTGTATGAAATAAATTCTCCTAACTAAACTGTTTCTTCAATGCTAAGGCTTTTCCCCCCTAGTATTATATTTTCTCATGGAGGTAATTGAGAAAAATAGCTTCTAGTTGAGGGATCATTTATAGACTTAGATAACAGTGAATGCATGAAGACAAATGTGAACTTTTGTCTTAAGCTTTCTTTAAAAAAACTGAATTAAAAATATGCTTTCTTAGGAAATTTCAGAGCCCTCTTATGTTCTCTTCAATGGGTAATTTAAAAATTTTGTTTAACTGATGTTCCACTTGGAGATCTGGATGGTACAGATTAAATTAACATGATTCATGCCGTTGAGAATCCTCACATTCTAACCCTTTGGCTTCTTTTGATATGAAGGCATGGGGTGATAACACATCCTCTAAAAGCTAAATATAAGTTACGAATGTTTTACTTAAAAGACAAGTAGGGGCCCTACTTTGCCATCAAAGAAATCTGATGGCAGACTTATTGACTCTTGAAGGTCCTTAGCTATACAAAATAATTAGAAAATTGAATATAATAAATCCAAATTAATTTTAAATGCAGAACTGAGATTGAAAATAAGCAAAGGAAATCCCCAGGTAGAAACAAATAAAATATTCAAAATCAGTATAACACGCAAACACTAAACTCAGTGACCTGTGAAAAAAAGAAAAAAACCCAGAATGAGGTAAATTTCCCAAGACCTAAGGTGTAACATGTACCAGGGTCCTAGTTTAAGTCTAATGTCTGAGGAAACACTAAACTTAGAAATTGACCTTTTAAACTGAAAGCCAGTCTATAGCATAGCAGCTAGAACATTATACTCACTAAGCCATTGACACTCTGAAGAAGCAGGTCAATTCATGTGTTCTGGGGAAGAAAACAGAAATGAGAAGCTTAATCTTTGCACCTTGTTGAGGGTGTTGTGTGATTTGCATTAATTAACCTGTCTGTGGAAATCCCATACGACCAACTCTTTGCTGAACCCTGTAGGACTGAGAAAAAACAAAGCCTGCTTTTATCTCATAGGTATCTCACAGACATCTCATAAATCCATCTCTCCAGCCCTAATAATAAATGTTTGTAAGGCAAAATTGAAATTCTAAAAGTTAAAAATATGATAATTCATACATTTACATCTAGCTACACTGAATAATTAGTAGAAGATTTGCTCTGGTTTCATAAACAATAGTCAAACAGACAAAATATATGAAGTAATTAGTTTGGAGAATTAAATAATACCCAGAGCAGAATTATTGCCACTGAGAAAAGAGAAGTATGCTAGATGAAACTTTTGTCTCTTTTAAACTCCTAACTTCTCTTTAAAAATTAAAAAAAACTTTTTATATTTCAAATAAAAGCTGAAATATTACAGATTATTTTTGATTTTTGTAAACTTCAACATGTTCTCTGGGTTTAAAATTTTAAATTTAAATGAAATAGATCTCAGTAAAATTGTTATCAATAGAATAGGGAAGTAAACAGGGAGATTACCAGACAGAGGCCATTCATAGTTCAAAATAGTATTTAGATAACTAACCATAGTTTTAAAAAGATAAAGATAAAAACCAATATATGACTGGGAAGATAATTTCATGAAATATAAAGATAATTAAAATTATTTATAACCACACCACAAAATTAACATTTTTAACATTTACTTTTTTATTTGTGTGTGTGTGTGTGTGTGTGTGTGTGTGTGTGTGTGTGTGTGTGTGTGTGTGTGAAGTGTTCATGGAGGTCAGTTAGTAATTTTTTTTTCCATTGTGTGTGGGACCCAGAATCAAACTCTTTGATCATCAGAATTGTTGATAAAGTGCCTTTCCATTCTGAACTGTCTCAACAGGCCCTGAGTTAATATTTGACAAGCATGTTTACAGTATTTTCTATAAATGTAGACATTATTCTTTCCAACCTTAAGCTAATACAATATGTATGCTATTTGGCTGTCAGCATTTCAAAACTATCTTCTCTTAGGTAGTGAGGTAAAGAGTTTCAGCTCCCATTTAATAGAGTTCTAAAAAGCTTGATACTCTATTCACTAATTCTGAGAATTCTGACCAATACAGACCATGTTAGCATTTTTCTGATTATTCACTTTTAACTCACTATTTGAGGTTTACCTTAGGACCTCTGTCCTTTCAATTATATGGAAATATATAGCAAACTGCAGCTATTTCAATTCACATTCTTAAACTTAAATAAAATTGGACTACAAAAGCTCCTCTTGTGTCTCTTGCCATGATACTGTCCCAGTGGACGTGAGCCAAAAAGGGACTAAAGCTAGTTTCTTCCACTCTGCCTAAGTAAAAGTGCCAGATGTCAACACCTCAGAGATGGAGGATGTCATTACCTGCGGGCATATTAGAAATAAGATCTGACTCTATACAATTGTCATCAACTGTCTGGTGCTGCATGAGAACACCAAGATGCGATTAATTATTAGCATATAGTCAAAGTATAGAAGTTCTGAGGTCTAAAAAGTTTGCTTCAAGCTCATAATTAATTTGGCAATCTGCAGGGTTGTAGTACTTCCAGTTACTGAAAAACATAATCTTTTCCTGCCTGCTGAAGATCCCTAAGAATTACTACTAAACCAAAAGGAACCCGGAGATAGATGTAGGGATGGAGACCATCAGCTTAGGAAAAGAAAGAGGTATTTTTGGGAAGAGGGTTGGTTGTTTTTATTGGGGGGGGGGGTAATTTGTTTTTCTTTTTGAATGAAGTTAATTCCAATTGTTTAAAAGAATTTCTGTCACTGTTTTTTGTTTATTTTGTTGTTGTTGTTGTTTTAATTTCTAATTCTGAGAGTTCTTTTCTAGAGTCACAATGAATGGGAGCTACTTCTGTCATGATACCAAGCATGGATTTTTATCACAACAGAACAAAATGAAATAGAGTACAGAATTGATCAGATTTATTTAATAGCTCCAATATAAAACAATTCAAGGTAGCTTATATTCTCATAAGGTAGCTTAAAGTTTGCTTCTTCTCCCCATGGGCTACTTATGGTTGTAGTTGCAGGAACTGCTGTCCAGGACATTAGTTTGATCAAATTTTAAGTACAAAATTTTGGATTTTTCATTGTTTTTCTAATTTAATAATTAGAAAATTAGAAAATCAAAATTATTGGAGAAGGAATTATTGGGAAAGTTCTGTATTAGCTATTTTTCTGTTGTGATAAAGCATCAAGACCAAGGCAATTTATGGAAAATTTATTTGGGCGTACTGTTTATCTTGGTTACTGTTTTATTTCTGCAATGAGACACCATGTCTAAGTCAAATTTTAAAAAGGAAAGCATTTATCTGGGAACTTGCTTATAGCTTCAAAGGTTTGGTGCATTATTATCATGGCATGTAACAGGGTGGCTGGCATGCATGGCATTGGAGCAGTAGCTTAGAGTTTCATTCTGATATGAACGCCACAGAAAGAGAGAGAAATGGGCCTGGAATAGGCTTTTGAAATTTCAAAGACCATTCCAAGAAATACACTTCCTTCAACAAGACCACACCTATTTCAAGGCCACACTTCCTAATCCTTCTAATCCTTTCAAATAGTGCCACTTCCTGATGACTAAGCATTTAAATATATAAACCTATGGGGGGCAATCTAATTCAAATCTTATCCTACCACACAGTTTGGGAGGGATAAGAGTGAGTAACAGCAGAGAAGAATGGCAGAAAACAGCAGGTATAATAGCTGGAGCAAGATGTTGAAAGTTTACATCTTAAATAGAAAACATTAAGCAGGGAGATAAAAAACTGGAAATGACACAGATCTTTAAGCTCTTATATACTTGGCTAAGGTCAAATTCAGTGGAGGATACAAAAACTGTGCAATTTGCCTACAGGTAGTAGTATACTAGATATTTGCCATCCAGAATAATACAGCTTTGACTAATCAAACATTAGCATATTCAACACAATAAGCAAACATAAAGATGCTTATGTAGCGGGGTTTGCTCTCTTCGCTTTGCAGACATTACCATGAATAATAACTGATTCTAAGCCTAGTACCCTAAATATATTACACAGAGCGACTTTCAACCGATCTATATTCTGAAGCCTGGTTCCTAAAATAGTTACCTATCTAGTCCTATCCTAGGAAGGACAATCTAGAGTCAACTTACAAAATTAAGTATGAGAAAAAAGCTGTTTGATAGGACAATAAATCTCAAGATATGTGGTTAAATATATTGTATGCATTGTTAAGTAACTAATATACTTTATTAAAGTTTTTATTTCATAAGGCTTTTAAAATGATTTTGAGTTATGGGTCCTAGACAGAACTTATTATTTTAAGTAAACCCAAAGTCTTAACAACTTGTATAATGACCAACCTACCTTTAAGTATGCAAATACGACCAAAATTTAAACTGATGTAACATAAACTAAGATTTCATAACTCAGTTTACCAATTGATACTCCAAAATCTTGTGGAATTTGAATTTTCAATTCTAGCCAAAGCAATGGACATTAGGATGAATGTCAAAAATTAACAACCATGCAAAGAAACAGGAAATATAGTCCATACTCAGAATGTTAATCAATCAATTAAAACCTACTAAAAATGAGCATGAGTGTAACTGAAGTATTCAAAACTAAGACAAGAAGTAATAGAATAGAAAAGGTGTCTTAAGAAACAAGGGGTTAAAATTTTAATAATAATCAACATATTTTAAAAATCTTAACTAGAGGTACAAGATACCTAAAACAACTATTTGAATTTACACTGTAGTCAAATTGTTCAAAGCTAGTTAAATAGAGGAAGTTCTGCCACAATGAGATGGTTTACATCACAGTATAATCCCAGTATGTAAGGAGGTTGTGACAGAAGGGTTTCATTTGAAGTCATACCTGAGCTATATAGATTGACCATGTCTTAAAACACCAAAAGGGGGCTGATTTAAAAAGAGAGACAAATTATAAAACAACAATAGACATATATGTATGGATGAGGAACAACAGTATGAGTGACAGCAGATTTACTGTAAGACAGTGAGAGAAAGGAGAGAGTATAAAAGTATCTTTGAAATACAAAAAGGAAAAAGTATCATTCTAAATATCCAGCAAAATATCTTTTTAAAATGAGTACATGTTAAATTAGAATTACTACATGGCATCCAAAAGATATAGCCTTTCTGCAAATGAAGAAATATGTTGGAAAGAGTAGTTCCAGAACATTTAATTGTAGTAGGTTTATTTGGAAGAAAACACAACAACGGTAAATTCTACAATTAAAAAGACCTCTTCAAGTTCAGTGGAGAGGGTTGGATTCCAACTGGGAAAGGCTAAGAATGATACTTCTGGATGTTATTGCAGCTTATGGACAATTGAGCTGAATGATTACTCATATATATCACCTGCTGTGGCAAAATGAGATTTTCTTTGTGACTGATACTGATGAACAGAAACTGGAGTTTTGATCCAGAGCCATATTAAAATGAGATATCTGGGACTATAACACATTGCCCTTTTCTAGTTCTAAAACACAAAGTTGAAGTATAAACACTGGACAACTAGCAGAATCTAAACATTGATTTATTAATCAATATCTTGGCTGGCTTTTCTTAAATGCACTCATGTTTTCATTCTGGTCAGTGTACTTTTTGTGACAGTACAGACCAAGTAAAAAGAAACCCTTTGAATTTCCTTCATTTACCAAAAGAATAAACCAAGGGCAAAACCAATTCATGGAAAAACTGTTGAGATTAGCAAAAATATCAAAACACAACACATTCAGTTATGATTTTACAACGTGTTTGTTTATTTCACTAATGCAGAAGAAAAATGTCAATGAAAATGACATTGACCTGTATGCTGGCTAATATTTATGTCATATTGACATGGACTAGAGTAATCCAGGGACAGAGAAACTCAGTTAATAAAATGATCCACCATATTATCCTGTAAGCAAAAATGTGGTACATTTTCTTAATTAGTGATTGATGTAGGATTTCAGAGCCAATGTTGGCAGCATCACTCCACAGTATTTCTTGAGTGTATAAGAAGGCAGACTGAGCAAGTGTACTGCATGGTTTTATGTCAGCTTGACAAGAGCTAGGTCATCTGAGAGGAAAGAACATCAATTAAGGAAATGCCCCCATGGGACTGGGCTGTACTAAGTCAAGAATGGCCATACTTCGACCCACAGACTCAGAGAGGGTAGGTAACACCGAGGGCCAAGAGGGGGATGCATGGACCTCTGTGGGAAGGGGAAATAGAAGAGATCTCATGAGTGAATTAGGGGTGAGTGAGGATGGGAACACGAGGGAATATGTTGGGAGATGAATGAAGGGAGAGAATACTGAAAGAGATGACTGGAAAATGGGGAGAGTATTTCAAGGTCAGGTGGAAACCTGGTGCAAGGGAAACTGCAAGAAATCTACAAAGATAACCCCAGCTAAGACTGATAGCAGTAGTGAATATGTAGCCTGAACTGAAAAGCTCCCATGACCAGGCAAGACTTCCAGGGGAGGGATTGGGATACCAATCCAGCAATTCAACCTCTAACCTTACAGTCTGTCCTGTTTCTGGGATATGCCAGGGGAGGAGGCAGTAAAAGTGGTGCAGAGATTGTGAGAGTGGCCAACCAAGAATTAGTCCAGCCTTAGACCCATGCCACAAGAGTCAGCCCATCCCTGACACTGCCTCGAATGCCAGGACCCAGAGATCTAGGATAGAACCAAACACAATTGGAGAAAAAAACATGTCAACATGATGATGTCATTCTGATGTATTCTGATATACTCATAGATTGGTAATTACCTCACATCATCAGAGAGCTTTCATTCAGTAACTGATGGAAACAGATGCAGAGATCCATAGCCAAACATTAAGCAGAGCTCTAGAAATCCTACTGAAGAGAGGGAGGAAGGATTGTACAAACAAGAGGGGTCAAAGATATTACAAGAAAACCCACAGAAACAACTAACCTAGAGTATCATTGGAGCTCTCAGAATCTGAAATGACAACCAGGGATCTTGTGTGGGACTGAACGAAGCACTCTCTATATAAGTGACAGTTGTGTATCTTGGTCTACTTGGCCTGTCCCTCGCTTTAGCTGGCTTTTGGAAACCCATTCTTTATATTGGGTTACCTTACCCAGCCTTATTAATACAAGGGGAGGAGCTTAGTTCTACTTCAACTTGATATGTCAGGCTTTGTTGATACCCATAGGAGGCCCCTTTCTGAACAGAAACAAAGGAGAAGGATTTAGGGGAGTAAGATGAGTGGAGGGAGGGGAAACTGTGGCTAGAATGTAAAATAAATAATCTAATTTAAAAACGCACAAATAAAGATAAAAAAAATTGGGGCTGTACGCAAGGCTGTAGTTCATTTTCTTAATTGGTGATTGATTGGAAGGGCCCAGCCTACTGTGGGTGGTGCCATCCCTGGGCTGGTGGTCCTGGGTTCTATAAGAAAGCAGCTGAGCAAGCTATGATGAACAAGCCAGTCATTAGCACTCCTCAATGGCCTTTCCATCAGTCTTGATTATAGGCTTCTGTCTTGAATTCTCTGGATGATACCTGAAAACTTCTTGATTTTATTTTTCTTAACAGTTGGATATGTTCCATTGTGTAAATGTACTGCATTTATGTTATCCATTCATCTTCAAGTGATGTATAGCTAGGCTTTTTCCAATTTCTGGCTATTAAAAATGCGGTAGCAATGAGCATGGATGGGCAAGTATCTCTGTGGTAAAATGTAGAGTCCTTTGTGTATATACCCAAGAGTGGTATAGCTGGGTCTCGTGACAGATTGATTTTCAGCCTTTTGAGGAATTTCCATATAGATTTCAATAGAGGCTGTACAAATTTGTCTTCACACCAAAAAGAAAAGGAATTTCCATATTCTTGTCATAATGTGTTGTTATTTGTTTTACTTCTTGTGACTATTTTGACTGGGGTGATACGAAATCTCAAAACAATTTGAATTTTAACTTTCATGATGGCTGAGAATGTTAAATATTTTTAAGTGTTTATGAAGCACCTGTGTTTTATCTTTCAAGAATTCTCTGTTTGGTTCTATGCCCCATTTTCAATTGATTTGTTATCTTGATGTTAAGTCTTTTAGTCCTTTGAATGTTCTAGATACTAATCATCTATCAAATATATAATTAGAAATATCTTTTCCCATTTTTTAGGCTTTCACTTTGCAGGAATGATGGTGTCCTTTGCCATACAGATGTGTTTTAACACTATGAAGTATCGTTAATTAAGTGTTGAACTTAGTGCTTGTGCTGTTGATGTCTTGTTCAGAAGATCTTTCCTGTGCCAATGAGTCAAAGATAATTTCCCACTTTTTCTTATATGAGACTCAGAGTTTCTAGTCCTATGTTGAAGTCCTTGGTCTATTTGCAGTTGAGTTATGTATAGGGTAATAGATATGTATCTATTTTCACTGCTGTCTGCTATCAAGCACCATTATTGAATATGCCAGGTTTTTTTTTATTTCTCCAGTATATATTTTTAGCTTCTGTGTCAAAAGTAAGGTGTCTGTAGATGTGTGAAATTACATCTAGGTCTTCAAGTCTATTTCATTGATCAGCATGTTTGCTTATACAAATACACCATGCTGTTCTTTGTTGTTGGGTTTTGCTTTTGAGGGGCCCACCACCCAACTCCCAAATAAATCACAGAGTGAGGCTTATTCATGTTGCTAGCCAGCTTTTCTTAACTTAGCCCATTTCTCCTTTACCTTGGGACATTTCCAATTTTCTTACATCTGGAAATTTTACTCTTATTCTGTGGCTTGCTGTGTAACTGAGTGGCTGCCTCTGGAGTCCTCCTCCTTCTCTGAATCCTTCTCTTTTTCTTCCCTAGAATCTCCTATATATTCTTTCTGCCTGCCAGCCTTGCCTATTCTTTCTTTTGCCTTTCTTTTGGTGGTTCAGCAAATTATTAGACCATCAGATGTTTTAGACAGGCATGGTAACACAGCTTCACAGAGTTAAACAAAAGCAACACATTAAAGTAGTATTCTACAACAGTTTTTTTTTTTATTATAATAGCTCTGTAATATAACTTTAAAATCTGAGATGATAACTCCAGCAGTTCCTTAACTATTTAAAATTATTTTTATATATCTTTAGTTTTGTGTTTCTATATAAAATTAAAGATTGATGGTTTTTTTCTTTTAATTTTTGTGGGGAATTGTATTGACATTTTAATGTGGATTGCACTGAATCTGACAATTGCTTTTTCTAGGTGGCCATTTTTACAATTTCAATCCCACTGATTCATGAACATGGTAGATTTTTCCACTTGCTTAGTTAGAATTATACAAAGATATTTTTGAGATTATTGTGAAAGCTTCTATTTCCTTAATTTTTTCTCAGTATGTTTGTCATTTGTGTATATATAAAGGCAACTGATTTTGTGTGTAAATATTTCATTCTGCTACTTTGCTACTTTCTGCATTGTCAAGCAGCTGCAGACATTTCCTGATGGAGTCTATATGTATAAAATTATATAATTTGCAAATAAGGATACATGACTTCACTCTTATTTGTTCCCTTGTTCTCATCAGCTGTTTTATTGCTTTAGTTAAGACTTCAAGTACTATATTGGATAAGCAGAGAACAGACATCATGTCTTGTTCTTGATTTTAGTTTTATTTGGATTTATCCTTTATTGTTTTACTGAAGGGTTCTGCAGACATATATTAAGACCATTTGATTTATTATTTTTTGATTTATCATAGTCAAAAAATGAAAAGATTTTTCTCTAATAAGATGTCATAGTGGTAGAGGCACATATGTGCAAGCCTGATGACCTGGGTTTGATCCTTGTTTTCCACAAGATAGTAATAGAGAACAACGTCTCCCAAGAGTTGTCCTTCAGCCTTAATATATGAATTGTGAATATGTGTACCTTTATTTCTTCTTCTTCTCCCTCTACCCCTCTCTCTATTTCCCCCTCTCAATTAATAAATAAATAACATTCTTTAAAAAATATAATTGTTGGTATTAAAAACATAACTGTAATGGATTAAAATGAGAAGCACACATACAAAAGAGGAAAAATAAAATTTAAAACCACCATATTATTTCAAAATAAAGATGGTAGTAGCATGGAATATGGTGGTAAAAGATGAGGAAAGTGCTAGTAGATAGAAGTATATAGAATGAAAACAGGCAAGAGCTGGAAAAATGGCTCTATCCTTAAGAGCATTTTCTCTTCTTCCAGAGGATCTGAGTTGAGTCCCTAGCTCCTACATTAGGCAGCTCAGAACTGTAACTCCAGATCTAGAGGATCTTTAGGTATCTCTGGTCTCCATAGGCATGCACATATACACACAGACATTTACATGAATAAAAATTAAAAAAAATAGAGACAAGTGTGTTACAATGTGGTTTCTTGATCCCGGGTGGCCAGAGGCCCAGACCCACAGACCTGCCACACCAGACCCCTTAGCTGCCCGCCGCTGCTGCTCAGGCCTCCAGAAATGACTCAGACACTTATATTAACTTCATGCTGTTTGGCCTATGGCTCAGGCACATTGCTCACCTGTTCCTTACATGTTGCTCCTTGGGCAGCTGGCTCAGTCTGTCTCTGACTCCACCCTTCCTTTCCTACCTATTCTGATTCCTCTGCCTACTTTTTCTATGGTGCCTGTCAAGAGCCAAAACAGCTCCTTTATTTAAAGATTGAGATTCACAGCATACAGAAAGGCATTCCCACATCACAAGTGAATCTCAAAATGAATTATAGGTGATAAACATATGCCACGGATCTGTCTGAAATCTGTGTTATATAACTATATATTTACTTGTAGCAAAAAAATAGGAAAAGAATTAAAGCTTAGGAACTTCTACTATTTAATAGCAAGGTAAATGAAGATGACTCTTTAATAAGATGAATTATAAAAAGTGGCTATAGAGCAAGGTAGGAAACAAATATATAATCCCTGGAAACCAACGGAACAATTCTTCTCAAAGAAAAAGAACACAAGAAATATTCCTTAAGCGTGGCAATATTAAAATAATTGTTAATCTGGGTAAGAGAGAACACTCCAAACCAAATGGAACATTGATAAAATATTAGAGATGTTGGGAAAGGTAGGTCATCTGTAACTCAAGAGACTACATAAGAAGATGGGCTCTGACAGTGAGAAAAATGTGTGTTAGCTAAAACAGGATTAGTCTGAGCAGGTGTTAGATAAAATGCTTAAGATTGTTTTAGCCCTATAAAATATCATGGGAATTACTCTACATTTTAAATCATATTCAGAAAGCAAGAGTAAAATGTTTTTTGAAAGAATCTGGAAATAGCATACTTTGAGGTCTCATGTGACAGGTGTCAGACTTTTTTGTTGTTTTGATTTGGGGTTTTTTTGCGGGGGGGGGGGGTTCTCTGTATAACAGCCCTGGCTGTCTTGGGACTTGCTTTGTAGACCAGGCTGGCCTTGAACTCACAGAAATGCACCTGCCTTTGCCTCCTGAGGCTAGGATTAAAGAGGTGCACCACCACCACCTGGCAACAGGATCATTTTTTAAAACAGAAAAGTAGGTAGGAAAGAGGATAAGAAAAAGGCTGGAGATTCCCACAGTTCATAGCAGGAAACGGGGAGAGTATGTCCTTGAGATTTCTCAGTGAAGTTTAGAGGCATGAAATTATTCAAAGAATGAGGAGTTAAAGTAAAAAAATAACCTTCAAAATATTAACTAAGAGAGGAAAACAATTGTATACTTGCCATCATATTGAAGACCCATTTGATATGGGTTGCCTTGAATTTACTCACAAGTGGAACCTATTTTTTGGCTTTCTTTCTTTTTAAGATTCCTTGATTTTGCTTTTGTTTTGTTTAATTTGGTTTAGTTTAGTGACAAGATCTTACTATGTATCCCAGCTTATCTGGAACTTAAGGATCACAATATCCTTCTGCCCCAACTTCCTAAATCCATGATCACTGAAATTAAAGAATTGCCCTACCACATCATCTTTGCCATATGACTTTCAACGGTAGTACTCCAGAATAAAGAAAGTAGAAAACATGGTTGAGTCCTGATTTTGGGTTTAACAAAGGCAAAGGACCTTCTGTTTTTGGGAGGGATCTTCTTGAATTTTTACTTTACAGTTTCTAGACTGATTAAATAAGTTACTAAAGAGTAGAAAGTAGAGGAGAATAATGGAGAAGTCAAATAGAAATTAAGTTATTTGACCTTTGAATATATAGGCTAGATTTAGAGGAGACTGTAGATAGAGTGGAACACTTAAGTTAGTGATTTTTGGAAGTGGTACAAAATTACACCACAGCCAGGGGTAGAGTATCATCAAGAAAGTAGTTTGCTTGTAGTACTTTCTTGAAACCATGTGAAACCTGAATATCCTTCTTCAAGGTCATTTAATACCAATTATAATATTTAACATTGACATTGAAGTGCATATTATTTTTCAAATAAACAAGCAGGGATAAATTTATATGTTCAGTCTCTAAATCTATATTCACTGATTTTGCTTGCATGTTTTCAACTAGTAGCAATGATATATAAGCCTTATATTTAGGTGTTATAATAAGGTTTTTTGGACCCCAGGCAGCCAGAGGTCTAGACATAGACTTGTAGTCTCAGACCCCTTAGCTGCCCACCACTGCTCAGGCCCCCCAAAATGACTCAGACACTTA
This sequence comes from Phyllotis vaccarum, assembly GCA_033318265.1. Classification (NCBI taxonomy): domain Eukaryota; kingdom Metazoa; phylum Chordata; class Mammalia; order Rodentia; family Cricetidae; genus Phyllotis; species Phyllotis vaccarum. The sequence goes on from JARWLC010000017.1 coordinate 141,335, forward strand.
CTTAAACTTCATTCTGTTTGGTCTATGGCTCAGGCACATTGCTAGCTAGCTATTTCATCTCAACTCAACTTATTTTTATTAATTTGTCTTGTCATGTGACCTATGGCTCATTTGTGTTTTTTATATTTTTTTTTTGGGGGGGTGGCTGGGTCGATTTGTCTTTGACTTTGTCTTTTTTTAAATTTATTTTGATTTTTTTTTTTTTACATATTTTTTAATGGTGCCTGTCATAGGCCAAACAGCTTCTTTATTTAAAGATTGATGTTCACAGCATACAGAAAGACATTCTCACATCACCTCTAGCCGCTCAAGACAAAAAAAAAAAACCCCATATTATAACATTTAAGATTTCATATTTCTCAATAATATTTAAATTTGATTTAACAATTTAAGAGTTTCTTAACACTGTGCTTCACAACCTTGATGATCACCAGAAACTCCTGGAGACTTTGTATGACATCTCTGCCCACAGCTCACCTGATTCAGTGGCTCCAGAATTGATATATTAAACTGAAAAGTATTTTTACAAAAGAGTCTGAAATTCAGCCAATAACGGAAACTATTGCTCCAAGAAACAAGGATGCATTTCTTAGTTGACCTGCCTCTGTTTTTTAATTCCTTAACACAAACTTCTGCAGGACACTTCAAAGGAGCCTGTTTGAAAGTTGGATGGAGTGGGCAGACTACAAGCCTAATCAACTGAAACTTAAATTTATATTCTATGGAGCTATTTTATTAATTTTGAGATTTTAATTATTAACTCTTTTGAAAATACATATGTCATGATTTATAAGAATAATATCAATAATAATTTTATTAAAATACTATTATAATTACATGCTAGACTACTATAAAATCTATAATTACTTGTGATATTAATTTTAATGTTTTCTTATTTTCTTATACTCTCTTCATGTCTGAGTTTTGAAAATGAAAAAAGATAATTTGTAAAGCTACTGTAAAAACCTAGGTTTGACATGAATATGGTGAAATCTATTAGTATTGCAAACATAATCTGAAGAAAATACAAATTTGAGCGATTGATAAAATTTGTATTTCTATAGGTTTCAATTTTTTTGCTGCAGTGTCTGTTTCTTTAAGTACCACAAAGTCCACAGCTGGGACAAAGCCAAGTTGTAGAGTACTTGATTGGGTTGCAGAAAGCCTTAGGTTATATTGGAGGTAACATACAAATAGTAGGTCTAATCTTATTTAAAATTATTTGATTATAATTATGTGATTAATGTAATAACATTAGATTATTTTTCAACCAAAAAACAGAGACTTAAAACCAAATTTCAAATTTGCTTTTGTCACATTTGTTCACCTAGGAAGTCACCAGAAAAAGAAGAATTGAGAAACCAGTGCAATGAACCTTGTTTCCTATTTCCTATGGGAACTCTTATAAGAGTTTAAGATGAAGCCCATGGGAAAAGGAAGGAAGTAAATTTAATTATGTAAGTCATGTCAACCAGAGAATTCTTGTTTAAAATAGTACTAAGACTTAATAACGCCTCATGGTGTAAAATTAACCCTTTTAAAGTTCACAATTTAGAAATAAAATTTAACTAAAATTTTATTTTGAAATACACGTATGATTTATGAGTTTGTGCCTAAGTTAAATTAGTTGCATTTGATTCTTTGTTGTTTAGTTAGCTTCATTTGTTTTATTTCTTTGCTTGTTTTATATATATATATATATATATATATATATATATATATATATATTCTAAGACAACATACACTACACAGTATAGGTTAGCATCAAACTCACAACTCTCCTGCTTCAACTTCCTTGGTTTTGTGATTACAGTTGTGCACCACTATAGCTTATATAACTTTAATTCTTGCAAATAATTACTCTTAACAACTAATAGTTAGATATAGAACCAACTTTGTCTTCTCAGAGGACTGGAAGAGCTTTTGAGGCAATTCTATGAGATTTGTGATGCATATTAAGTAAGACTAAATAACCAAAGCAGGTTGGACCCGATACTCCAAAGTAATACTGATTTTGGATAACGTTTAAGGCAAAACTAGCTTGAATAAATATTATAATTACAAATATGGATAATTTGTTAAGTATTTTATTTCCAATGTTAAAAGGCCTGAGTTCTATATGCCAGGTAACATGGCTTAAGAGAAGTATATGAAAAAAAACTTTACAGTGCCAGTATCTCTACATGAGTCAGTAATGTTATAAAATTGTCTAATTTTCTCCTGTTATCTTAGGTGATAATTACAGCTTTTTCTTTGTTGAAGGCACTTCACAATGTTTAGATTAGTGTTATTTACTACATTTTAGGAGCATGAACAGAATGGTTTTATACTACAATAATTTTATCCAGTGTATAATTAATTTAAGAAGTAAAACAGTTGATTTATAGAATAGGACAGTATGTCTTCCGTCAAATATATGATGAAAAGCTCAACTTTGTATGGTTCCAAATGACAGTTTGTAGAAGGCCATTAGTTAGTAAGAACAGATGTTTGAGCACACAAGAGGACATAGTTTGATCCCCAGCACCAATAATAAGGGGAAGAAATAGAGAAAAAGAAAGGGAGAAAGAAGAGGATCACTAGAGAGTGGGATAGAAGGATACAAATTGTTGGAAAGGGAAGAGTTAGGTAAAACAATGGAGGGAGGACAATGCAGAAGGAGAGGAAAAGGCTTTGGTAAAACTAACCCAAAAGGCGGAAGGAAAGAAAATTAATAAGGAGAAAAGAAAAATAGAGCAAGTTTGGCCTTTATGCCAAAATAAGTAAAAAGCAAATGACTTGAGGAACTTCAAGATCAGAGAGAACCAGTCGCAAAGATGTGGGTGAATGGAAAAGTAGAATGTTTTCATAAGGTCCCCACAAGTTTTTCAGATACTTGTGCCAATCTGACTACATAATAATTAGAATATTTAGAAGATAATTAAAAATACAAAATAACCTGGGGCTTCTGAGTTATTTCACATTGAGTTCAGGTACAGAAACATGTTAGATGAAAATTGAGAACTTCTTAGGTTTAGGCACAAAAATTTTCTGTGTGTGGCACAGGAACTTATTTGGCACAGGCACAGGAATCTGTTGGGCACAAGCACAATAATGTGTATCTTTAAGATGCCCACAGCTGATTAGGATTCTAGCTATGTTTGGAAATTATTCACATTGTTTTTAAAGTGGTACTCCAAATCTATAGTCCCAAACCATTGAAAAATGGGGGCTGAGAGTTTGCTAAGTTGGTAACAGTGTTGTCATGAAAGCATAAGAACTCTAGTTTGATTATAAGAACCCAAGTGACAAACTGTTAATAATTTCAGTACTATGAAGGTAGAGAAAGGAAGATCTCTGGGGTTGATGGGCCAATCAGTTTAGACAAATCAGTGAGAAACAGGTCATTGAGAGACCTTGTCATAAAAATCCAACAAAAACAAGGTCCCTGAGAAACAACACCCAAAGTTGTGTGGCCTTCACACACACACACACACACACACACACACACACAGACACGCATGCACGCACGCACACGTGCACACACGCACACACACACACGTATGAACACACACACATATATGATATGGACATACACATATATTTACATACACATATAAAAGCATGCTGTTGGACATATGAACTAATGAAATATTCAATGAGGTTATAGTTTTAGTGTATCTTTTAATTTTCCATTACATAATTTGTAAGACATCCAAAAAATATAACCTGAAAAAGAATTTGAAAGCATTAAAAATGAAAGAAAAAGTAGACAGAGTGGCATATGCTTGTAATCTCAGCATGTGGGAGTCTGAGGTAAAAATATTGCAAATCCAATGCTATCCTGAGCTACATAGAGAGTTCTAGGCCAGCCTGTAGTATATAATGAGCCCATGACTGGAAAAAGATAAAAGAAAGGAACAAGTTAAAACAGATAATATTTTGTTTATTATTTCATTATTCAATTAACTTATCTGAAACCATGGATATTTGTAAGTTGCTAAAGAAATCCCAGGATTGAGCACAATACTCCTTAAGTATCCTGCAGAAAGCACCAATATTTCTTGGTCTTGTATGGGGATTTTCCAAAAAGGAGAAAAGGGCCTTTTGTCCAATGATCTCAATAGAAATTCATTTTAAAAAATTAGAAAGAAAATTGCTGGTTATTAAGTTTCACAAAGCACAAATGTCCTTTAGTAATCACGATCATAAGCCAGAAGCACTGACAAATTGTAATTCTTCTCTCTGTTGCTAACTTATGGAATATACTTACCTGTGTACATTCTCACATGTGGCATCAGGAAGACCTTGGAAAATAATTCGTTTTTTAAAGCAATGATAACTGATTTGAAAAAATAGGACAGATTTTTTTTTTAAACAGATGAAGTTGTTGACCCATTTTCAATATATCAGTCAAAAGTACTGAAGACTTAAAAGTTAAAAAATATAAGTCAACAAATAGTTAAGAACTATAGAATCAGAATATCCTTTTACAAATGATAAAATGAAAGTTCAGAATGACCTGGCCTGACCAAGGCCTCTTTTTAGATACTAATAGTATAGTAGGATTTGCACTGGAATCTGAGCCTCTATTCTCAGACACCATATTAGTATTTTTTGTCATTGTGACCAAAATACATAACAAAAATTATCAGGAAAGATCCATTTTGGTTCATGGCTTCAGAATGTTTCAACTCACCTTAGCAGGAAATACATGGTGGAGCCTCTTAATTCATGAGAACAGACAGTGCAAACTGGAGGCTTCACAAATAGTTACTTTGTTCCAGCTGAACCTCTAACAGCTAGAGAACAAGATTCAACACATGAATCTGTTTCAGATTCAAACAATATTAGGAACATAAATAATCTAAGCAATCAGCTTCAGACACCATTTTCAGGATGAGTAGCCTCACTTAGATGGGATGAGTGGTGATAATGGAATATGTAGCTAACAGTCTAACAAGACAGTGATATGCTCTACATGCACACAGAATGGAACGGATGTAGATCAATGACTGATAATTGAAGAACTAAAGAAAAGAGCTGGAGGTTAAAGCAAGGCCATTAGGATAGAAACATAAAAGGTGTCCTTACTAGAATTTATTGAGTGATATTAACACTACAAGCGAACCGTAAGAAGATACAGCCAGAAACTCAATGCACACAAAATGACAACACTACAAAGGGTAACATTTAGATGCATAGAATCTATGTACTGTTAAGATTCTAAGATGAACCTACAGAGACAGTACTGCTTTCTCTTCTACTACCACAAACAAATCCATACACTAAGATAATTTAAATTTAAAAATTTTGGAAAATTCTTCAATAGACTTCTACCTAGTAAGGGATATTACAGCACACACAGAGAGAAAATTAGTGTTCTTGATCCACTGATGAAATTTTTAAAAAATCAAGTACAAGATTTTATAAAAGTTTCATAAACCTAAATTTTGACTAGATTGATTTTCATAGAAACTATAATTTTCATTATTCCTTAACTACAAATAATGTTTTATTGTGACTTTCATGCATATATATTATCGTACTTGATAGCTATTTCTACCCTATTATCCTTCCTCACTTCCTTTCTCCCCACTTTTGATCTATTTTCTCCCCTCCCATAGTTCCCCTTCCTTCATGTCATATGTATACATTTTCATCTAATTTCAAAATGTGATATTTTCTCCTTCGGTCTTGCCCATTTCCTTTAATATGATGACCAGTTTCATCTGTAGACATCCCTTATGAATGAATATACTTAGATGTAAATGTATGACCCAAAGTCAGTGAAGAAAGCAGGAAAATAGTGAGAGGGTCATTGTTAGGGGAGCATTAGAGACAGTAATAGCAGAATATACATTATTTGAAGGGAGAAGGTAAAAATGGGGAAAGTTTTAGATGGGAATAGAAACAGGAGTTCAATACAGAAAGAGAGGAGAGTAAAATAACACTAAGGATGTCTGAAGAAGGCATAAGGAATTATTAACATTTATCTACCTAAAATTTCAAAGAATATATAATTTTTGCATATACATAAACAGATACAGTTTAAATCCCATGTGGACTGATAATTCTCCTCTCGAGACCATTTAATGAAATTCTCAATAGCAGACATAATAAACTCCCTTTCAAATTGTCCATGAGACTCCCAAAGCAACAGGCTATTCCTCTTGTCTTTGGTTACCTGACAAATGTTAAAGGTAATTTCTTAATTCTGGAGATACCACACATTTCAGACACAAGATCCAGAGGACCTAAGATGGATTTGACTAGAAAGCCTCATCTCTGGATTAGCTGTCCCAATACTGAAAGATGCTGTGCAAGATTCTAAAAGAGGGATTCAATAACACATATGAATAATAATAACAACCAGCATGGCAAAACATCCCTCAAGATACAGAATTGGCACTGATATATAGTAATAACCAATAGTTCTCGAATTGGATGTAAGATCCACTCAACAGAAGGGGAATTATGCTTGGCACTGGAAAATCAGCAACTACCCAGGACTAGTCTGTTTATTAATGAATCCTCTAGCTGCATTCTAAATGCTTATCCTTATACCCACAGATGAGTGCAGCCTTTACCCCTCATCAAAGAAACTTTTCTTTGCAATAGGAGACCATTACAGAAAACAACTGGTTAAAATGCACAACAATTGAATGTGTCTGATACATCTACAACATAACTCCTGCATCTAAGGCTCAAGGGAGATCAAGGAAGATGAGGTGAAAAGATTGTAAAAGCCAGAAGACCAGAAAATCTAATGTGAGACTATGGCTTCTTGAAATGACAGAGATGATTTCCCAACAATGTAGCTATTTAAACAACACTGGAAATACAACACCAATAAATAGGTTAACGTGGAATGGAGAAATTTCATGGGGCCCTACTCATAGAAAAAGAACTCCAGGTAACTAAGGAATGCTGAGAACAGGACAAATGATGTTCCCTAGAGAGAATCCCTTAAATTGGTGAAAGTCATCTCTAGGCTAGGCAATTCTAGGAAATATTATTATAAGGAAATGAGAGAAAGAAACCAATCATCTTATTTGGGTTCCTACTGCTGTGAGACACACCACAATCACAGCAACTCTTATAAAGGAAAATGTTTAAGGGGCTTATAGTTTAGAGATCTAGCATTGTGGCAGGATCTGGTGGCGTGCCGGCAGACATGGTGTTGGAGAAGGACCTGAGAGGCTTACATATTGATCTGCAGGCAGCAAGAGGAGAGACTGTACTGGGCATGTATGATGAGACCTCAAAGGCCACCCCCACGGTTATATATTTCCTCCCTCAAGGCCACACCTACTCCAAGACCACAGCTCCCAGTATTTTACTCCCTCTGGGCCAAGAATTCAAGCACATGAGTCTATGGGGGGGGGTCATACCTATTCATACAGCAATATTAGTAACCTCTGAATGCAACTGGAACTGGGGAACTCTGAGGAATAGTGAAGAATTCACCTGTTGCTTGTCACAAAAGAGGAACAAAGAAGCTGACATGCTTTTCTACCAGTCGCCACCTTGATACATGACGCCAACAGTTCTAACTTACTCTTTAGATCCCAATATTCTCCCATGGTTAGAAAAACTCTATTGACAGTATTATATTTGTACAGCTAAATACTCACGAGAATCCATGGCTATAGCACCATTTGCCGTAACCCCTTTCATACAGGAAAAAAACAGTGTGATTTATTTTCATCTTGCTGGGGCCTCCAAGTGATGTGGGAATGCCTTTATGTATGCTGTGAATATCAATCTTTAAATAAAGGAGCTGTTTTGGCCCATGACAGGCACCATAGAAAAAGTAGGAGGAGAAATCAGAATAGGTAGGAGGAGCAGGGCGGAGTCAGAGAGACAAGAAGCCAGAAACCCAAAGGAGCAACATGTAAGGAACACAGGTAAGCCACAGGCCACATAGCAGGAAAGATTAATAGAAATGAATTGATTTAAGATGTAAGAGCAAGCTAGCAATGTGCCTGAGCCATAAGCCAAACAGCATGAAGTTAATATAAGCATCTGAATCTTTTCTGGGGCCTGAGCAGCAGCTGGTGGCTAAGAGGTCTGGGGCTGCAGGTCTGTGAGTTTGGGCCTCTGGCTGCCCGAGACCAAAGAAACTACTACAAATGTAACATATGTCCAGTTTCCAAAAGAAGCTATCTTCTTGTTCAGTGTCTGTAGAGATTTAATAAAAGCTCCAGAAGTTTTGGAGATATTAGATCTACCCACAGTCAGTCTAGGAGGATCAGAGAGTGGTGATTCACACCTTTAATCCCAGGACAGGGAGTATCCTGGGAGTGGTGACCTACGCCCTTAATCCAAACTGAGTCAGGTCATCTTAGTTTACAGAAGGAGTTCTGTTGTGGGATTCAGGTGTCAGCTGATAAGGTCAAAAGACCCTTATACAGGGCACGGGCCTCTGAAGGGGGCGGGGAAAGCCCATTGAAAAGGGGCTTCTGGAACACGAGGTGCTCTCTTCCTGGTTCCTGGTTGTTGGAGAGAGGATCGGAGTCCATCGTCCATCCATCCATCACTCGTCCACCGTTCCAGACTCCAGTCCCTGTTCAGGTGCTACTGTAATCTGTTACCTGTACCGTGAATGTTAGTTTATATTTTAATAAATATCTATCTGGTATTGGTGCCTTCTAAATAAACTGCGTCTACAGATGGCGCATCCAACGTGGGGCAATTATCCACTTAATGCCTGAGAAAGTTTAAAAAGGGTTTTAGCAGAAACTGAGCAAAGGCAGCTTCCAAATTGTGTATACGCAGCAGGTATTTGTACAAAGAAAGCGGAGCTTCCAAGTCACATTCAAAATGGCGCTGGCAGACTGGTGGCAGGCAGTGTATGCTGCAATCAGGCGGGTTCCTGAAATCTCACAGAAGACTCAGTAGCATGTGATTGATTTTAGATTTCTGTTTAGTTTGAACAAAAAGAAAGCAAAGACGGTTTCTTAGTAGCAGCATTTTCTTGGGTGTGCTCTGTTTGCTGACCACGAACAGGGATGCGGTCCCTTTAAGAGAACTTACTGATTCGGCTTCCTCGGCAAAAACTATGCAGCTTTTTAAGAGAGTGTATTTTAAAAACTCTTATGGTTAAAAGATGATTAAGGATTCATAATAAAACAGATTCAGATGAAAAGAAAAACCTGTAAACAGGTTACAATGCATGTAAAAGGTACATAGGCTTCAGAGAGAAAAGAAAGAGGTTAGAAAAAGTCTTTAAAGAGAGAAATAGAATAATAAAAATATAATAAGCCACATAAAGATGGAAAATAGACACAAAAACTGGATTTTGGTTGTCAATGTGTTTTCTTTTAATTTTTTAACTGTTAATGAGCTAGCTGCAGAAAGACAATGGATTACAAATGCAAAGGCTACTAAAAGTTAAACAAGAATATATGTTTTAAAGGTATTTTGATTTTGAAATTTATGTCTAATAATTTATTGCTTTGGAAGAGTTCTGCTTTTGTTTCCAGAGAAGATGAGAACCTGTGGATTTCTTCCAGGCAAATATGGTTTCATCAACCAAGACCCCCTGAAAAAAATCTCTGATGAGAAGAGATGACTGTATCAGCTTCAGAGCTGCAGACTGATCTAGTCTCAATAATCATGAGATTTTCAACGCCCCTTAATCAGCAGGAAGTAGTAATGGATAACTACGCCCAAATCCCCCAAATATTGTTTCTAAATGTTTGTTTTCATTATAAATGGTTAATGGTCATAGTTAATCTCTTTCTAAGAAGAAAAAGGGGATATGGTATATAAATGATTTTTTAAAAATTAGATTATTGAATTTACTTAGATCAGGAAATCAGCTGTTAATCTCAAAATGCTTTACATTAGTATAGATTTTGGTTTATTGATACAAATTTAAGGTCAATTTTGTTATGCTGTATGTGTTTTTCTACTCTTGTTTAAGGTATGATGTTCATGTAACTTTTAAAATTGTAGTGTATAATTAAGAAATGAAGGTTAATAGTCACTTTTGATAATCAAACTTATCAAAAAGTTAGGTTAGTTAGGATTTTTAGGTATACAAAGATATATTGCAATTAGGTAGGTAATCTTCAAATACTTCTAAGACCTATAGACTATGGCATTTAAAATATTTTAAGAGCTTAGACTTTTCTGGACAGTGAGACAGGTCTGCTCCTGGCAGCACTAATTTACTTCAACAGGAAAATGGGCATCAAAGAAACTCCATACGGAGTCTACTCTCTTTGTGGCAATGGTTAGCCACTGGACAAGGACCTGTTCTTATATTGACTGCTTGACAGTATGCTGTTTAAACTGGACATGCATGTTCCATAGGAAGATGACCTCTGAACTTTGGCAGAACAAGCCTAGATGGTCATTCAGGTTCCTGCTTTGCAGAGAAAACTGTCATACATTCTTCAGGACTCGAGTAGAAGCAACTGATGAACTGTGCCAGAATGGGCAGAGCAGATTTCCTGCCTCACTGAAATGAAAAGAGACTCCGGGCCTATAGGCTGAAGATGGATGCCCCAACTTTATAAAGGAACTTTCGGTGACTGTCCAGGCAGATAGGTGTCATCTCTGTCCTTTCTAGATTTTAGAAGTCACTTGTACTTCTGGTTTACTTGGGTAAATATATCCTTCTGTGGTCTTTGATGTAGTTGAAGATTAGATAGTTATAGGTACAGTTTTTCTTAGTCATTTGAAAGGTATATTGCATATGAAACTTTAGATTCATAAAGATAAGGTAGATGATAGAGTAGTTTCTTTAATTTTGCTAAATACAAATAGACTAGATATTGTAACTGTAATTCTTCCTTGATAGCTATTTTGTTATATGTAATTTTGCTATGTTAAAATTAAAACCTTCCTTTTGATTAGACAGAAAGGGGGAAGTGATGTGGGAATGTGTTTATGTATGCTGTGACTCTCAATCTTTAAATAAAGGAGCTGTTTTGGGCCATGGCAGGCACCATAGAAGAAGTAGGAGGAGAAATCAGAGCATAGGTAGGAGAAGCAGGGAGGAGTCAGGCAGATCGAGCCGGCCGCCCAAGAAGAAACATGTAAGGAGCACAGGTGAGCCACAAGCCACGTGGCAGACAGATTAATAGAAATGGGTTGATTTAAGATGTAAGAGCTAGCTAGCAATGTGCCTGAGCCATAGGCCAAACAGCATAAAGTTAATATAAGCATCTGAGTCATTTCTGGGGACCTAGGTGGCTGGGCTGCTGAGGGGTCTGGCACGGCATGTCTGTGGGTCTCGAACTTCTGGCCGCCCGGGACCGAGAAACCCCACTACTACAGATGGAACATCAGCTGCTGAGAGACATTGGGTAGTAGAGAAATCTTCTGAGTTAAATCAGCCCATCTACTTCAAAGATGTGTTGACTTCCGAGTGGAAGCCGGGATATGTGCTTCGATGGGGTAGGGGTTTTGCTCTTGTTTCAACAGGGACAGAAAAGATATGGGTACCGACAAAACTAATAAAAGTCCACTTCGAAAAGGAGTCCCTTCCTGAGGAAGAAAAGTAACTGCTCATCCTTGATATGACAAACGGATACATGGTAAGGAAAACACACTTAACAAACCTGGGGCAGGGTCCCAATTTTGTCTTTACAGGAAAACGGATACAACTATTTTTAAGGCATTGACTAGACATTGAATAATTACTCACCTGCAATTGAAGACAGACTGCTGATGAAGGAATGTACAAGACTGACTATGAGACCAACTGATATGCATATGCACTACTGGGTAATTTCTCAATTTTTACTGCTTTACATCTTGAACCTACACCTCAAAAAAAAAAGTGGTCCTGATTTGACTATTAATAAGGCTGGATTTGGATTGGGAGCAAGTGGCTTTCTCCCTCTCTAAACCCAAGCATATTGGTAAAGAAATGTGAAAAATTCTGTCTCATATCACAAAAGCCACCTGGTGTGAGACAGAAAGAAGACAAAATATTTAGGGACCAATATTATTGTGACTTCATCTTAAACCTTGTTCCTCTCTGTTTCTGTACCTCTCAAACATCTCATCCTGTCTGCATACAGTCTCCTAAAGTCATAAAAGATATAAATATCTTTTGAATATCAACAATGCTTAAGTTTTCCACTGTAAATAGCATTTCCTCCTATCAGCTATCTACAAAGAATATGGAAGCAAGATGGGGCCCCCACCGCAACAACTCCTACTAGTGAAACAAGAATACCAGAAAATATATGAGAGAGAGAATAAGAGGCAGGTAGACAGACAGACAGACAGACAGACAGACACACACACACACACACACACACACACACACACACACACAAAACATCAAGAACCTGGTGCGCACCAATCAATAATTGTTCTCAGGTAATAGACAATTCAAAAACAGCTGCAAGATAGCTCCTTATGATTATCCTTCAGATCACACTGCTAATTAAGTTTCCAGATGGAGTTAACCACCATTCTAAGAATGGTTATAGATGTATGTGGTCAGTCCATTAAGAACTAACCATTGTTTTAGCTTTTACAGGATCCCAAAGAGATGCCATCGCCCTTAAGTCAGCAGGAAGCAACCTTATAAAAGACTATGCCCCCTTTCCCAATAAGTTTTATGCTCTGAAGGTTGTGGGTAACTATTATTCTAATAGAGTAGTTATCAGTTAAAACTAGGTAAAGGACAAAACTATAATATAGCATCAAAGATCTCTTTTGAAGAAGAGAGGGGGGATAGATAGGATAGATAGGATAGATAAAGGTAGACTGTTATACATACCTATACACCATTATAGCTGAATGTATGGGCTAAGCTAAAGACAATTTGCACTGTCATAGATATTTGTATATTGATACAAATGTGAAATCATTTTATATGTTTAATTGTGATAATTTGTACATTGGTACAAAGTTTAATCTGAGATTGCTTTATATAACCAAAGCAACTTGTACTTCGATATAAATCTGAATCTGTAACTATTATGTAAAACTGAATCTAAAATTGCTATATTTTATATATGCTTCTACCTTTATTTAAAATATTTGCACATCATTGTCATGTATACTATGCACTTACTACCTCCATTTAACTATACTAGATATAATGTATGATTGCACTAGTTATGATATATGCACAAGATGTTTTATATACCTCTGTTTAGATGATATATATGTATTTACATGTCTAAAATTCTGTGGACACTTTACCTGGTAATATACCCCTGGCTAATGTTCGATAGTTCTACTAAGGGTCATTGTTCAGGGATTGTACACTCCTTATATAGGTATTCTAATTTTTAGTACAGGGTTTATTCCTTAAGACGATAAGATCTGCAGTCAACATTATTTAAGGTATCATATCCCAGTCATATCGAATACAGGTTAGAATATCATAGATAGACAAGAATCTTCAACCATTTCATAGACCCAGAGAATATGGCATTTAACATTTAAAATTCGGCTATGAGAGACACGACTCCTGGTGTCACTGCTCCCTTCACGAGATGGTGTTGAGCATCGAAGATACTCCATTGGAGTTTGTCCTTTTGGCAAAAAATGGCCAGTTGAGTAAGGAACTGTCCTTACCTTGATTGCTGACAGTACACACATGGTGTCAAGCTGGATGAACAAGTTGATGGATGGAGACTGACGAAACCTGCCTGGACAGGATAAGACAGTCCCTCCAAAATTGCTGTTTGTGAAAAGATCTGTCAGATACCATAGGCCTGTAGCCAATATGATAGATGTTCTAACGGTGCACAAATCCAGAGGTGATTGTCCAGGTAGCTGTGTTGCTGTCCTCTCCCAAATTTTGGAAGTCACTACTTCCATGTACTTCTGACTTTCAGGTGATTCACCTTCCTTCTCAGGTCTTGAAGAGGTTGAAGAATAGATATTTAAGGTTATCACCCTATTATCCCTTAGATAAGAACACTCAGGTGTTAAATTTTCACTTTCCCAGATTAATCCTTTAAAATAATCTATACACCCTACTATCTACCAATATTCTAGAACTATTGGATGTACCTTATATAGGTTAGGCTTTGATTAGAAATTGTACTTTGTCCTCTCCTAGATACTACCTCATAGTAATTCCTACTGTACATAGTCTTAGTTTAGAACCTTATTAGTTAGACAAAAGGGGGATGAGATGTTGTGGGACTCAGGTGTCAGCTGATAAGGTCAAAAGACACTTATACAGGGCACCGGGCCTCTGAAGGGGATGGGGAAAGCCCATTGAAAAGGGGCTTCTGGAACACGAGATGCTCTCTTCCTGGTTCCTGGTTGTTGGAAAGAGGATCGGAGTTCATCATCCATCCATCCATCACTCGTCCACCGTTCCAGACTCCAGTCCCTCTTCAGGTGCTACTGTAATCTGTTACCTGTACCATGAGTGTTAGTTTATATTTTAATAAATATCTATCTGGTATTGGTGCCTTCTAAATAAACTGCATCTACAGAGTTCCAGGATCCCAGGCAGGCAGTGGTGGGGCCACGCCTTACCTGAGTGAAGAGAGTATTGAAGGCAGGAGTAAAAAACAAAGAGAGAAGAGGCTGGGAGAAGCCAGACTGAGGAAGCTGGAAGACAGTTGGGTAAGATCCGACTGTGGTGTTTACTCTCTCTAATATCTCAGACTTTCTCAGAGATCTATCCCTGGGTTTCCTTTATTCGTGCAACAAGTGTCCATTTATCTTTTGAGTGCCAAACATTTTAGCCTATATTTTACATTCTTACATCTTCAACAAATCCTGACTCAAATTCTTCACTTTTGTGGCATAAGTTCACTTAGATACTCAAAAGTCAACCTTCAAAATTCTAAAACTTTTCTCATTTCATTCTCTCCATAAGTATTTGTTGAACCTTAACTATGATATTACCTAGGTAATAAGGATACATCAATCAGTAAACTAGATTTATCTTTAGCCAGTTTAAATTTGAAGACAGTTATAGAAATATAGATAAATAAACAATTGATCCTAAGGTAAGAATATCTAGGAAGTGGACAGTCAATAATATTATGATAGACAACAGAGAATAGAATTTAACATGTGGCTAAGAATAGAATAAGTTCCCAATTAATGTTTTCCAAATGAATGAATGATAAATGAATCATTTTTAAAAATATTCTTTATAAAAGGATACACTAGAGTAGCAAAAACATTTGTTAAAGTAGTGTGTTAGTCAGTTTCTGTTGCTAAGACAAAATGCCTGAGAAGCTTAACTTAAACAATGGAAAGTTTCTTTTCTTCCAGTTTCAGAAGTTTCAGTCCATGGTCACTGAGCTCCATTATTTCTTGGCTAGTGGTCAGACAGATTGCCATGGTGGGCAGCAAAGCTCTTTATGGTAGCAAAGAAGCAGAAGGAAAGAAAACTAAGGTAGCTGGGGATGATATCTAGTCTTCAAAATCAATTTCCAAAGACCTTACTATTATCACCTTCAGAAAGTTTACTAAATTATAAAATTAATTAATATAATAATTAATACAAGAGCTCTCATGATACAATACTGCCTCCAAAGCCCAGCCCCAAAACACTGTTGTATTAGATATGAAGTCTTCAACACATGAGTTTTAAGAAGCATTTCAGACTCAAACTTCAACAGGAATCTCAGGAACTGGGAGTTGGTATTGGAGAGGAGGAGTAAAAAGCTAAAGACTGCTATTTGAAACATATTTTCTTTGTCATTATAAAATGTTCCAAGTGTTAAAAAATACAATAAAGAGCAATTGCCAATCAAATTTGACAGTATTTTGCCATTTTGTTTTTGTATTACATGTCCTTCTCTTTTCAAAATAACAGGTAGACTTGTTTAATGAAATTTATTTTCTCTGATTTTATGTAAGCATTTTATCTAAAATGTATTTAATACTTTCTTTTCATGTTTTATTTACTAAAATGGATGCAAAAGGAGTATCATTTTGCATATTTGGATACAAATCACATAATCCTTGTATCCTGTAGTTTTCCATATATGCTACCCATCTTCATTGGTATGTCAGTTACAGAAATTTACATATATATATATATATATATGTAGATTTCATACCAGAGTTTCCTCTAAATACATATCCAAAGATGATATAGTTGTATCAACACATAAATACATTTTGACTGTTACAATCATTAATATGTCAGTTTGTTAATGAGTTTTATTGTGACATTTCCATGCATAAATATATGGTATGTTGATCATGTCTACCATTTAAAAATATTTATTCCATAAAAAGAAAAAGGAGAGCAACACACATGCAATTGAATACTTTATGAAAGAAAAAGATTAGAATAAAATAATGAGAAATAATCAAGAGACTCTATCTCACCAGCAAAGCAGTATGAGTTTTACTGCTTCTCTAAATTTCCCATCCTGTCAATAAGATAAAATATGTCTCTTGAAACAGATTGGGTTATGACAGAGATGACTTGCACCATCCTCTGCTATTCCACAAGGTACTTTCCAGAAAGAATGGGGTTTCCACATTGCTGAAATCTGCAGGAAGCGGGAGTATGTATGGAATCATTTAGAGGCTTGATCCTTCTGTTAATATTTAGTATTACATAATATATTAAAAGGAGACTTATATATTTCATCCAGCTATGAGAATAGTCCCTGAGGTACATCACATGTTCAATATACTTATTGGATGGACAGAAAACAAATTAATAAAAATGTAAAGATGTTACTACCTTTCTTGTCTGTGATTTTTCAAAATATAAATTCTACCCTTCTTGCTTGTGATTATTAAAAAACTAAATTCTATTTTCT
The DNA here is from genome assembly GCA_033318265.1 of Phyllotis vaccarum. Lineage (NCBI taxonomy): Eukaryota > Metazoa > Chordata > Mammalia > Rodentia > Cricetidae > Phyllotis > Phyllotis vaccarum. The sequence continues at coordinate 158,050 of JARWLC010000017.1, forward strand.
ATGGAAAATGTCAGCTAAAACCACAATAGAAGTAAGTAGCCAATGATGTGAGAGTATGCCAGCTCTCCTGAATGGTCAGCATTTAAACCCCAGAGAGTTTTTTGACTCTCAAAAAAAACAAGAATTAGTATGATATAAAGTGTCTGTGGGGTCATATTTGCTACATGGGAGTGAACACTGTCATCAAAGAATCTGCAGCCTTGAAGTTGGCAGCTTTACTCCTTACACTTGGAGAAACAAATGCTACAGAATTGTCACATTTTCTCTAAACTACAGCAAACATAAGTGCCTGGATGATGACTTAACAGACTTTCCATTTTAATGTAAATACAAAGAACCTGAAACTAGAAAATGGAGTAAAAAGAACCATGTAAGAGATTGTGCTCTAAAGAAACTGTGTTGTAGGTCCAAACCGACTCAGTAGAAGCTTTTGTATTTTTTTCAGACTTCAGTAAGAAGTAGAAAAATCATGGCAAACTTTGATGTCAATGAGTGGATTTCTAACAATTGTAGGGATGCTAATCTGAAAGAGAGGAATGTGAACTATTAGGATGGTTAAAAATTAAGACAGTAGGAGGGAGAAATTAAAAAATAGTATACAATAGTTGGTTGTGCTACACAGAGGTGTCTCTGTGTGGGTGTGTAGTTTTGCTTGGCTGGAAAATTAAAGGAGAAACTGAAAGACAGTGGAAGTCAGGTTTCCCAGCACAGGGCAAAATGTCCATCAACCAATCTTCAGGACTGCTGTTAAGCTTTCAAACTCACCAGTCCAAATGGCATTGGTGTATACAACTAATGATCTTTAGGAAAAACTGCATTTCTAATCTCTTTGAACAATTGCAAATTTTGCACCTCACACTATTTTTATACAAAGTATTTTGAAGTAAAACTTTTGGATAAACAATATAGTATGGAATTACTATCTTGAACATTGTTATCAGAAAACACCCACAAGGTTAAAATAATAAATGACTAGTAATATAATAAGGAGTATGTTTACACACAACAGTTCACTAGCATTCTCATGCTATTTAACTTTCAAGTATAAATTGCTTCTCACATTTCTGAAGGAAAACTGTATCATCTGATTTGCTGTGTAGTAACAAGAGAACTTGAAATGGCTACTGACTCTCATACAGTCATGTGTTAGCTAGCAAGAGCTTATAAGTTTGCAGGATGGTATATTGTCTGTATTTCTTATCCGCTTAACAGATGTTTTTTAATGGCTTCATTTCACATACTAGTATTTTAAACCAAACAGAACATTTGCTAATCTGCTTCATCAGATTGAGTTCTTACTGTCTTGTGTTGTAAGTTAGAGATCCTTAATGAACTTTGATCTTTTAATCCATATCTTGCATTTTTAAAATTTTAGGTAAATTATTAATCTCTTTATACTACATATACATACATATACATGTCACAAATATATATGAAAATATTATAATCTCAAACAGTATTGCATTTTTCAAAGATTTAGGAAAATTTTAAATAGGCCTTGAAAACTCTTTATACAATATTTTATTAAGTTTATTGTTGCTGCATTCTATTGCTTTTGTGTTTACAGAAAAAATAGTTATTTTGATCTTTAATTTCTATAAACTCAAACATTGGCGTGGGCTCTTAAATTTCTTTTAATAACTTTAATAATTTTTAATAGATTTTTGTCCTTCTTATAATGGAAAAGTTGACCTTTCACTGCTAATTACATTGTTTTTTTTAACCAGTTAATACTTTAATAAGAATACAGATTAATAGAAGTCATTATAAGAAGTAGTGGGCTTGGTGGTAATAAAAACTCTACTTACAATCTTTAACGGCTCTTTAAAATCAAATTCAAATTTATTTCACTTGTTTTGTCTCTAATTTTGAGAAGCAATCTAACTTTTCTTTTTTATTTTTTAAAGGATGTACTTATTTTTTGCTTTATGTGTATGAGCAGGTGTTTGTATGTATGTATGTACAATCATGTGCCTGCCTGGTGCCCATGGAGAACAGAAGAGAACAGCAGATTTCCTGGAACTGGAGGTATCAATGAGATAAGCCACCATGTGGGTGGGTGTTAGAAACCAAACCAGATCCTCTGCAGAAGCAATAAGTGCTCTTACCTGTGGTGGTATATTCAATAAAAATAGTCTGAAATATCAGTCAGCCACAGAGCCAAGCCATGAAGTTCAGTTAGACCAAGCTGAGCACAGGGAGACTAGCAGTTGAAGGATTCCTGGAGAGAGAGACCAGAGGAGTTGGCTAGATGTGAAGGGGCTGTGGTTTATCTCGGTGATATTTCAGCCTTCACAAATATCTGGCTCCAGGTTTTCATTAATTCATGCACTATGAATGATGCACAATGCGTACATAAATTGGGATTTCTTAAAAAGGGGAATAAGTTTAAGACACAGAGATTTTCCGAACATTAAAAACCAGAAACAGCATTATGATGGGAGGTATTTGTAGTAAGAGATTTCTGGCCTGGACTTTCAGGCCCAGCCTCACGGTTTAGGCCCACAGACCCACAGACCCACAGAGACACACAGATGCTTACAATAGTTTTAGGCTGATCGGTCTAGGGCCCAGACATATAACTTGCTAACTCTTTGTCCTTATTCTAACCCATGACTCTTATCCTGTTCAGCCATGTGGCTCGGTACCTTTTCTCAGAGCAGCATAGTTGTCCTCTGCTTCTTCTGGCTTCTCTCTGGCATTCTGCTCTTTTCTTCCTGTTCCCAGAGTTTTCTTAGTCTGGTAGTCCCACCCAGAATTCCTGTCTGCCTTTGGCCAATCAGCGCTTTTTATTAAACCAGTGGGCAGGACAATTATTTACAATGGAACAACATAATCCCCCTACAGGTATTTGGTCTCTGTTTAATAATATACTAGATGGTATAAAAATGGAACCATTAAAGAAGAGGGTAATTAATATAGATGAAATTAATATAACATCTATTATAAATATTGCTTGTTTGATCATTCTTGTTTTAACCTAAAAAATTAGTTTCTATGAGTGCCACGTTGATATGAGTGTCCAATTGGTTGATATTAGTGGCGAAATACAAGTATTAGAAAATCTTGTTAACACAGATGACAGAGATATCCAGACCCAGACAGTGGAATTTAAATGAAAACCAATTTCAAAATTCCTTTATAAGTTTAGGGAGAAAAAGCCTAAGGTTTTCAAACAGCCAAGCTTATTATATCTAGTAACCTTGTAGTAATTGCAAAATGAAGAAACTGTGCAGCAGCTGAATGGACTCTGCTACAAATGTTAGATTTAAAGGGTTCAAGGAATCAAATAGTCACTCATGGTATGCACTCATCATTTGTTTCTTTTTAAAAAAATCTTTATCTTTTATTGAAATTTTTTTATTCAAAACCCTACCACTGTTCCCCCTCCCTTCTCTCCTCCCAGTCCTCCCTCAGCCCCTCTCCTCATCTCTCCCCATCTATTCCTCAGGGAGGGTAAGAAATCCCAAGGAAAGTCAGTTTGGTCTGGCATATCCAGTTGAGGTAGGTCCAAGTCCTCCCAACTCCCGCAGTATCAAGGCTGAGTAAGGTGTTCCTCTGTAGGCAATGGGCTCTGAAATGTCAGTTCATACACTGACTCTCGTCCTACTGCAAGAGACTCCACAAACTGCCCATGCCGTTTGACTGTCCTCTATTTCAGAGGGTTTAGTTCCTTTCCATGAAGGTTCCTCAGCTGTCAATTCAGGGTTAGTGAGCTCCCAATAGCTCAAGTCAGCTGTCTTTGCGGGTCTCCTCCTCATGACCCTGGTACTTAGCTCAACCTGGCACTTAGCTATTGATCTCTGCTTCTACTTCCATCCATTTCATTTGAAGGTTCATTTGATTATAGGGAAGTCCTGTTTAGGCACACTCTCCACTACTGCTTGGACTCCTGGCCGGGGACATCTTATGGGTACTTGGGTGCTTTCCTAGCACCAGCTTCTCTCTAACCCCACAATGGTTCCCTCTATCAAGATATCTATTTCTTTGTCCCCTCTCTCTCTATTGCTCTTCCCACTCAACCATCTCCCATGATTTCTTCCCACCTACCCTTGCTTTCTCCCCCATACAATCCCAATTTACTCAGGAGATCTTTTCTATTTCCCCTTACAGGGGGATCCATGGATGACTTTAAGTTCCCCCTATTAACTAGCTGCTCAGGGTTTGTGGATTGAAGCCTGGTTATTCTTTGCTTTATGTCTAAAATCCATTTATGAGTGAGTAAATGCCATGCCTATTTTTCTGGGTCTGTGTCCCCTTACTCAGGATGATACTCACCAGATTCATCCATTTGCCTGCAAATTTCAAGATATCATTTTTTGTTATGCTGAGTAGTGTTCCATTGTGTAAATGCACCACAATTTTTTAATCCATTTTTTCAGTTGAAGGGCATCTAGGTTGTTTCTAGGTTCTGGCTATTGTAAATAATGTTGCTATGAACATAGTTGAGCTAATGTAAAATACCAGTTCAACATCCATCGTCCATCACATAAATAACCCAGCCTATCAAACGCCTATATAAACTATTACCTATATCATAAATATTAACTTATATTTCAATAAATATTAATCTTAAATTAATATATTTTTAAAAACTTCCACCTTCAAATGTCCTTGGGGTAAGAATGTGCATCCTTTGGGCATATACCCAATAGTGGTATTGCTGGAACATCAGGGAGATTGATTCCCACTTTTCTGAGGAATGTCATACTGATTTCCAAAGTGGCTCTTCAAGTCTACATTCCAATCAGCAATGGAGGAGTGGTCCCCTTTTTTCTCATCCTCTCCAGCATAGGCTGTCATCTGAGTTTTTGATCTTAGTCATTCTGACATGTGTAAGATGGTATCTCAGAGTTCTTTCGATTTACAATTTTCTGATGGCTAAGGATGATGAGCAATTCTTAAGTGTCTTTCGGCCATTTGAAATTCTTCTATTGAGAATTCTTTATTTAGTTCTCAACCTCATTTTTATTTGGATTACTTGGTCTTTTGACCTCTAGTTTCTTAAGTTCTCTATATTTTAGAGATCAGTCCTCTGTCAGATGTATAGCTGGTGAAGATCTTTTTCCATTCTATAGGCTGTCATTTTGTCTTATTGACCATGTTCTTTGCCTTACAGAAGCTTCTCAGTTTCAGGAGGTTCTATTTATTAATTGTTGTTCTTAGTGTCTGTATTACTAGTATTATATTTAGAAAGTGGTCCCCTGTGCCAATGCTTTCAGGAGTATTTCTCACTTTCTTTTCTATCAAGTTCAGTGTAACTGGGTTTATGTGAGGTCCTTGATCTACTTGGACTTTGAGTGTTGTACAGGGTGATAGATATGGATCTATTTGCATTCTTCTAACATTCAGTTATGCCAGCATCATTTGTTGAAGATGCTATCTTTTTTACATTGTGTATTTTTGGCCTCTTTGTCAAAAATCAGTTGTTCATAGGTGTGTGGGCTAATGTCAGGGTCTTTGATTTGATTCCATTGATCCATAAGTCTGTTTTTATGCCAGTACCAAGCCTATTTTTTAAAATTTCTATATCTCATAGTATTGCTGGAAGTCAGGGATTGGTGATGTCTCCTGAAGTTCTATTATTGCACAGAGTTTTGTTTTGTTTTGTTGATTTTTTTGGCAATCCTACATTGTTTTACCATATGAAGTTGAATATTGTTCTTTTGACATGTATGAAGAATTGTGCTGGGATTTTGATAGGGATTGAACTGAACCTCTAGATTGCTTTTGGTAAGATTGCCATTTGTACTATGTTGATCCAATCCATCTAAGAATATAGGACATCTTTCCATTTTCTGCTATCTTCTTTGATTTCTTTCTTCAGTGACTTAAAGTTCTTGTCGTGCAGGTCTTTCACTTCTTTGGATAGAGTTACCCCAAGATACCTGATGTTATTTGCAGCAATTGTAAAGGGTGATGCTTCCATGATTTCTTTTTTTAGCTCTTTTATCATTTGTGTATAGGAGACTATTAATTTTTTTGAGTTAATCTTTATTCTGCTGCATTGTTGAAGGTGTTTATCAGCTGTAGGAGTTTCCTGGTAGAATTTTGGGGGTCACATACGTACACTATTATATCACCTGCAAATAATGATAGTTTGATTTATTCTTTTCCTTGGTGTCCTTTTGTTGTTTTATTGTTCTAGGTAAGACTTCAGAAACTATATTTTATAGATATGGAAAGGGTGGACAGCCTTGTCCCTGATTTTAGTGTGATTTCTTTGAGTTTCTGTCCATTTAGTTTGAGGTTGGCTGTCAGCTTCCTGTATATTGCTTCTATCATATTTAGCTATTTTCCCTGTATTCCTGATATCTCCAGGCCTTTTATCATGAAAGAGTGTTGGATTTTGTCAAAGCCTTTTTCAGCATCTAAGGAGATGATTATGTGGTTTTTCTCTTTCAGGTTGTTTATATATTGAATGACATTGACAGTATTTGGTATGTTGAAACATCCTTGTATTTCTGGGATAAAGCCAACTTGACCATGGTGGATGATTTTTTTTGATATGGTCTTAGATTCAGTTTGTCAGTATTTTATTGGATATTCTTGCATCAATATCCATGAGAAAGATTGGTATGTAATTCTCTTTCTTTGTTGCATCTTTGTGTGATTTGGGTATCAGGATGACTGTTGCCTCATAAAAAGAGCTTGGCAATGTTCCTTAGGTTTCTATTGTGTGGAACAATTTGAGGAGTATTGGTATTGGTATTAGTTCTTCTTTGAAATTGTGGTAGCATTCTGCACTAAAGCCATTTGGCCCTGGGCTTTGTTTGCTTGGGAGACTTTTAATAAATGTTTCTACTTCCTTGAGGATAATAGGTCTATTTAGGCCATTTACCTGTTCTTGATTTCATTTTGGTAAGTGATATCTGTCCAGAAAGCTGACTGTTTCTTTTTGGATTTCCAATTTTGTGGAGTATAGATTTTTGAAGTATGACCTAGTCATTCTCTAGATTATTTTCTGTGTCTGCTGTTATGTCCCCCTTTTAATTTCTGCTTTTGTTAACTTGGATATTCTCTCTCTGCCTTTTAGTTTGGATAAGGTTTTGTCTATCTTATTGACTCAAAGAACTAAAACTTTGTTTTCTTGATTCTTTGTATTGTTCTATTTGTTTCAATTTTATTAATTTCAGCCCTGAGTTTATTTCTTGCTATCTACTTCTTCTGAGTAAGTTTGCTTCTGTTTGTTCTAGAACTTTCAGCTATGCTATTAAGTGTCTTGAGTGAGATTTTTTTCCATATTTATGTAGGCACCTAGTGCTATGAACTTTCCTCTTAACGCTGTTTTCATTGTATCCCATAAGTTTGGGTATGCTGTACATTTATTTTCATTAAATTCTAGGAAGTCTTTGTTTTATTGTTTTTTACTTCTTCCTTGACCCAGAGGTGGTTCAGTTGAGAGATATTCAGTTTTCATGATTCTGTAGGCTTTCTGTGATTTCTGTTGTTGTTGAACTCTATCATGGTGATCTGATAAAATACAAGGGGTTATTCTCATTTTTTTGTCTATTCATATTCATTTTATGACTGCATATGTGGTCTATTTTAGAGAAAGTTTCATGGGGGTACAGAAAAGAAGGTATATTATTTAGTATTTGGGTGTTATGTTCTGTATATCTGTTAAGTCCATCTCAGTCATATCTGTTAGCTCCCTTATTTCTTTGCCTTTCTGTCTGGAAGACCTATCCATTGGTTAGAGTAGGGTATTGAAATTTCCCACTAATAGTGTGTAGGGCTTCTTGCAAGGTTTAAGCATATGTAATTTTTTTTTAATGTGGGTGCCTTGTATTGAGAGCATAAATGTTCAGTATTGAGATTTCTTCTTGATGGACTTTTCCTGAGATGAATAATTAATGTCCTTTTTGATCTCTTTTTATTGAATTATTTTTAAGTCCCTTTTGTTAGATATTAGGATACCTACACCAGCTTGTTTCTTGAGTCCATTTGATTGGAAAGTCTTTTCCCCATCCTATACTCTGAGGCAGTGTCTGTCTTTGAAGTTGAGGTGTGTTTTTTGTATGCAGCAGAAGAATGGATTCTGTTTTTGTAGCCATTGTGTTAGCTTGTCTTTTTAATTGAGTCAATTATATTAATGACTAGTGATTGTTAATTCCTGTTATTTTTGGCAGTAGTAGTGTAATCCCCTTCTTTGGGGTTTGCTTTTGTGAGATTATCTATTGCTTGTGGCTTCTTGGGTATATCTAGCTTCATTAGGTTGGAGTTTTTACTTCTAGTGCTTTCTGTAGGGCAGAATTTGTATATAGATATTGTTTAAATCTGGCTTTGTTATGGAATATTTTGTTTACTCCATCTATGGTGATTTAGAGTTTTGCTGGGTAGAGTAGTCTGAGTTGGCATTCATGGTCTCTTAGTGTCCTTATAACATCTGCCCAAGACCTTCTAGCTTTCACAGCCTCTACTGAGAAGTCAGTGTTATTCTGATGGGTCTGGTTTTATAAGTTACAAGGCCTTTTTCTTTTTCAGCTCTTAAAATTCTTTATTCTGTATGTTTAGTGTTTTAGTTATTATGTGGTATGCAGATTTCTTCTAGGGGGTCTAGTCTATTTAGTGTTCTGTAAGCTTCTGGTATCTTCATAGGCATTTCCTTTTTAGGTTGGGAAAGTTTTCTTCTATGAGTTTTGTTGAATATATTTTCTGTGCCTTTGAGCTGGTATTTTCTCCTTAGTCTATTTTTATTATTCTTAGGTTTGTCTTTTCATGATGTCCCAGATTTCCTGGACTTATGTGTTATTTTTTTTTTTAACTGTAGAATTGTCCTTGACTGATGAATCTATTTCCTCTATTGTATCTTCCATGCCAGAGATTATCTTTCCCATCTCTTGCATGCTGCTAGTTATGCTTGCATCTGTAATTCTTTCTTGTTTACTCAGATTTTCCATTTCCTTTGGCTTGTGTCTTTATTGCTTTTATCTCAGTTTTTAGGTCTTACAATGTTTTCATCACTGGTTTGATTGCTTTTGCTTGGTTCTCTAGTCTTTCTTTAAGAGATTTATTGCTTTTTTCCAATTTCTTACTATTTTCTTATGGGAGTCTTTAGTTTCTTCTTTAATTTTCTCTTTAAAAGGCTTAAGGGCTTCTATCATATTTATGAAGACATTTTTTAAGGTCATTTTCCTTTGATTCTTCTATATTGAAATTTTCTGGTCTTGCTGTTATAGAACCACTAGCTTTTAGTGTTGCCATATTATTCTTCATGTTGTTGAATGTGTTTTTGTACTGGCACACACTCATCTCTTCTGCTGATTAGTACAAGTATTGTCTGTGTTTCAGTTAACTGTTTTTGGTCTGCTAGATGCTCTTGGTGTAATTGGAGCTCTTGGGGAGCTCTGAGGAAGTGAAGTCTGTGTCTCATGGAGCAATTGAGATCTGTAGCTTAAAATCATATGAAGGAACTCTTCAGATTCTGTATTTCAGGAAGCAACTCTTGTGGGCTCTCCAGAGGCTGTGATTCAGGAAACTGGTACAGCTGGAATGCCTTTGCTGTGGCTCTCCAATGGCTGTATTTCGGGAAACAGCTAAGGTGGGGTGATGGATGGTTCTGCCAAATGGATTGAAGCTTATGAAGTAGAGAGTTTGATGAGGGTATATATAGTCAGACGGGCAGGCAGGAGTCCTGCTTACTTCCCTGCAGATGGAGCTGAGATGGGTTGTGTGGGAGAGTGTGTTGTTTCATTGTAAATAATTGTCCCACCCACTGGTTTAATAAAAAGTGCTGATTGGCCAAAGGCAGGCAGGAAGTGTGTGTGGGGCTACCAGACTAAGAAAACTCTTGAGAACAGGAAGCACAGAGCAGAACACCAGAGAGAAGCCAGAAGAAGCAGAGGACAACTATGCTGCTCTAAGAAAAGGTACCCAGCCATATGGCTGAACAGGTTAAGAGACATGGGTTAGATAGAGAGCTAGCAAGTTATATGCCTGGGCCTTAGGTCGATCAGTCTAAAACTATCCTATGTATCTGTGTGTCTCTGTGGAACTGTGGGTCTGAGGGCCTAAACCTAGAGGCAAGTCCCAAAAGTCTGGAACAAAAACCTCCTACTACAAATGGCAGCCCAACGTGGGTCAAATATGCCCACATAAAACCATAGAAAGCTTAAAAAATGGTCTAGAGCCCAAAGCAGCCTCTGAATTCTGTCTCCCACATGAGCCATGGTACAGAGACACCCTGGTGAGGCACATGGGCTTGAGCTACAATGGCGGGCTTTTGGAGTGCAGCTTAAGGTGTAACATGGTTTGTTCCTGAAATCTCACAGGAGCCTAGATATAAGCAAAACATTGTAAATTACGTATTTAAGGTTTCTGTTCATAAGGAAAAAAAGGGAACAGAATCAAAGATGGCTTTCTAGTAGCAGTGTTTTCTTAGATCAGCTCTGTTTGCCTGAGGCAAACTGAGGCTTCTCTTTTTTAAAAGAAATTTTCTGATTCAGCCTTAGAGGCAAAACATTTGTGAGATTTTTAAGAGGTCCTGCTGCCTAATACTTAAATGGAGTTAATGAGCAGCAGATGGCAAAGCTTGACTTGGTAATTATATAGACCCTAAAATTCCCAGAGTACCTACCTGGGTTAAAAAGATAAATTCTATGAAGTTAGACTAGGAGCTGGGTGGAGTCATCCACCCATCCTACCAACCTTGAACCTTGGCAGATTAAAGGTGTGTTCAGAAACAGAAAGAAGTAGAAGAATCTGGGTGGAGTCAATCACCCTAGCCAAGCAAAGGTGTGGTCAGAGACAGAAAAAGTTAAGAAATAAATTTACAGTAAAGACAGTTTTTTGTAAAAAGTCTAAGTGGTTTAGAGTGTGTTGAAAATATATATACATAGGCTTAGAGAAAGAAAAGAAAAGGTAGAGAAAGCCTTTAAAAAAGAAATAGAGTAAAATAAATAAATAAATAAATAAAAAGCCACATAAAGATGAAAAATATAAAGTGTCTGGATACTGTATGTTATTGTCTTATCTTTAAGCTTCTTGACTGAAAATGATGTAGCAAAAGCTACTAAACGACAGCTGATTATAAATGTTGTTGGATTAATTCAACCTATATATTTTGTAAATGAGTTTACTTTAACATTGAAATGCAAAAATATGCTATTTTGGAGGTTTTCTTTTTATTTTCACAGAAAATGAGAGGCTGTGGATTTATTCCTGGATAAAGAACATAAAGTTTGATAGAGGAAGACCCCCTGAAAAATCTCCAATAGAAATGGATGGCCCAGATGATTCAGCATTTCAGAGCTCCTCTGTTGAAGTTTCTTGAGCTCTGTATCCAGAACAATTTCAAGGAGACTGGCTGAGGTGACGCAGTCTTACAGACTACTCCACTAAAGACTTGTGCATAATCCTAAATTTCTCTTTGGATTCTCATGAGATTGCCATCATCCCCATTCAGTAGGAAGTAGCCTAGAGAACGACGCCCACATTCCCAAAACATGGATTATGGATGTTTGTGTTTATTTACAGTGTTATTTACAAGTTGTTATACATAAGGGGGAAAAAGAGTATTAGATTTGGAATTCTTTTTGTTTTAAGAAGAGAAAAGGGGATATGTGGGAGATTGTGTTGTTTCATCATAAATAATTGTCCCACCCACTGGTTTAATAAAAAGCGCTGATTGGCCAAAAGCAGGCAGGAAATGTGGGCGGGGATACCAGACTAAGAAAACTCTTGAGAACAGGAAGCACAGAACAGAACGCCAGAGAGAAGCCAGAATAAGCAGAGGACAACTATGCTGCTCTAAGAAAAGGTACCGAGCCACATGGCTGAACAGGTTATGAGACATGGGTTAGAGAGAGAGCTATCAAGTTATATGCCTGGACCTTAGGCTGATCAGCCTAAAACTATTGAAAGAATCTGTGTGTATCTATGGGTCTGTGGGTCTGTGGGTCTGCAGGTCTAGGGGTCTGAGGGTCTGAGGGTCTGTGGGCCTAAACATTGAGGTTAGGCCCAAAAGTCAGGGCCAGAAACCTCTTACTACAGGGTTGGGGCAAATTTTATGTCTGGTAGCTCAGACCTGGGGCCTATCCTAGCTGGCTTGGATGGCAGACTGGGGAAGAGGGTAGCTAAACTCTCATACTGGGGCACTCCAGAGTCTGTATCTCAGGAAATAACTGAGATTGGAGAGGGGGGTGGATGCTTTGAGGAAATGGATTGTAACTTACAATTTGTAAAATAAATGTTAAATTCTTGCTCAACCTGTAATAGAATTATTTCTAAAGATTGGTTAAATATGGTTATGGCTGTCTTGAAGGCTGGGCTGCAGTTACAGTGAGACATTGTGGAAGAAGGAGGCTAAAACAGAACAAATAGGCAGAGACAGAGGCATAGAAATCTTCCAAGACAAACTTCTTGGGGAGGGAGATTATGCTAATGTAGAAGGGCAATCTTTATATGATAATAACACCCTGAATTTATATTGAATACTTGAGATAGGAATAAAGAAATAGAAAAAGAATTGAATTCTTTACAAAAAGGGATTCAAGGTCATTTCCTCCCCTCCCCCCCTTTACAGATTTTTTTTTTTTTATGAAGATTGACTGCAGTGGTAAATAGAATGGTACCAAATTCAGATGCTAGATGAATAATAACTAAATCTCAACTTTTGAAAATGCTAACTCACAATGCAAAAAGATAATTAGACCATTAAAGGATAGGCTAGTACCCTTAGAGGATTGGAGTCTTATAGCTAAGATGATAATTGGGTAAGAGAGGTTATTTCCAGAGGTTTAAAAAAAAATCAAAATATCAAATAAAACTATGGAAAGCAAGGTCACATAAAAAGAGACTGTAAACAAGGCATTCCAAGAAACAATGCCTTTGCTAAGAATAATTCCAACAGAAGACCATTCCCTTCTGGATTATGCAGAAGGTTGTACCAAAGGCAGGCATTGGACCAATGAGTACAAGTCAATAAGGAACAGGCAAGATAACTTTTTACCTTCAGAAAATACCTTGAGGGGCTTTCTCAGGGCCCCATATCAAATCTAGTTTAGTCTTATCCTGTCATCTTGGAAGGAACACCTTCCCAGAATAATTAAAGAACATAATGCCTATTTAAAATGTCTATGTTTCTCTGGATAATAGAAAACCTATAAAAGAGAGAAAAAGATTAGGAGAAACCACAAATCAAAATTGATAAAGGCTAGAAAGGGGACCTTCCCAAAGTAAGGCTTGGGGATTTGCTTTTTTCTGCAGGTGAAAAAAAGCTATGGAAAACAATAAAAATTATTAAAGACTTGATTTGAACCAGAGGAACTTCTTGATAAGGAGAAATGAAGATACATCCTATTGATGTGACAATTCTTTAGGTTGAAGAAAACTTACCAAACAAGTGTTGGGGCAGGGTTTTTTTTGTTTTGTTTTGTTTTGGTTTTTTGTTTTTTGGTTTTTTTGTCTTTACAGAAAACTAGAAATATCCATCTTCAAGAACTCAAAGGACCTTGGACATCTAGACGTCTAAAACAGAAGGGAAGGCTATCCAGAAAAAAAAAATTACAGGCAAAGGAATATTGGTACCAATACAATCTAAAGGACCTATTGGTACCAATACAATCTAAAGGGTAAAATCTCATTGTTTAGCATCTACATTTCTTTATTTCAATGAAAAATTGAAGCCCTATTTCAATTATAAATTAAAGATGTCTTTGAAGTTGAAGTGTGGCTCCCTCCTTCTCTAATGCAAAATCTCTTCATCATATCATAAGAGCCACATGGTATGGACAGAAGAAAAATCAAAATCAGGGAATATTCTATTACTACTAATCTCATGATCTTCTGGTTTTATTTTGGCTATTAAAGTTTTTTCTTAATGTATAAATTTTATATAAAAATATGTAAGAATAACATATATATGTTTTAAACATTTTTTGTGATATTAATGTTTATATAGAGTACTAATTAATTCTAGAAAAAGGCTTTATCTAGCTGCCTGTACATTGTTTTGTATTTGAATCGCTTATCAGTTTTCTGAGTGAACCATGACAATACCGAACTGTGACCTTTGAAATTTCCAAAGATTGGGCCCAAACAATGATTTTACATGGACTATGACAAATAGACTAGGCTGACAAACACCAACCAAATGTCAGATGTGGACTGCAAGCTGCTCAGGATGATTTCAAGGTGACTGAGATGAACCATCTTCACAAACTATTCTAATCAGGACTTGAGACAAGCCCTACACTTTTTCGTTATGGACAACAAATGATACAGCTACTTATTTCAGGATGGGACAATTAATAATGTTTTTTCTTTTCAGGATTCCCTAAAGATGTCATTGACCCTAGACAGCAAGAAGTAAATTTAGGAACATGATGCCCACATTCCCAAGAGGTGGGATGTGTGGTTTGGGGTCTTTCAATGGGTTATGGATGATTGTCATTGTTTAGGGTGATTGGTTACAAATTGTTATTGGTTATGATTAGGAAAAAAAGCTGAACAAGGGAGATTAGATTCAGACTTCTTGTTCGAAAAAAGAAGAAAAAGGGGATACAGATGTGATAGGATAAAAGGGTAGACTATCGAATCTACTTTTAAAAAGCAAATACTGTTTTTAAATTATTTACATTAGATTGGATTTTTTGAATGTTATATACAACCTGTGCATATTGTTACAAAGTTGAGCTTAATTTTGTTACTGTACATATATTTCTATGCTTGTTCAAGGTATTGTACCTATACAGTTCATTTAACAATGTAATGCAAATTGCTAGTACTTGAAAGTTATTACCAACTAATTAGAATATAAAGAAATGCAAGTTAGTAGTTATACATTACAATCAAATTTATAGTCATATTAGGTATCTTTTTTTGAGGTCAAGCAGACGGATATACAGGTTATCTTTAAATATTTCAGAGATCTATAGGATATAACATTTAAGATATTTTAATAATGTAGGTTCTTTTTAATTTTATGATAGTGAGATATATCTGCTCCTGGTAGCACCAACCTACCTCAGAGAAAATTATGGCCAACAAATTGCCCTTGCCTCAACCACTATCAGTATGATGTCCAAAATGGACAAGTGGGACACACAAAAAGGAACTGCTAAACCTTGCCAGGACAACATAGGAAGTTCTTTAGGAATTCCTGATTCACAGAGAAGTCTGTCAGAAATGCTATCCCTATAGGCCAAAGATGGATGTTCCAATGCTGCTAAGGCAACCAGATGTTTCATTTTTTACATTTTTGGAAGTCACTTGCTTGCACTTCCTGTTTACTCAGTTATTATTTTCTTCTCAGACCTCTGAGGGAGTTGAAGATGAGATAGTTACAGTTATAGTTTTTCTAGTGACAGTTTTAGAAAAGAAACTCACTAAGAGGTTAAAGTGTATAAGTCTGAGAGACATCAAAAGATAATTTTCAGTTTGTAATACAAGTTAGAAAGTGTATTAGGTACAGTCTTTTGTACTCACCAAAATGGGATAAATAATGGAATATTTTCTTTAAATTTCTCAATTGTTAAGGAACTGGGCATTACTGATGTAATTATTACTTGGATATATTGGATATAGTTATTGTGACTATTGTAGATAGTTTTTCTTATAGTAGTTATAACTTTCTTTTTATTTTTGACACAAAAGGGGATATGTGGTAGTATATTCAATAAACATATCCTGAAATATCAGAGAGCCAACCACAGAGCCAAGCCATGAAGATCAGTTAAACTAAGCTGAAGACAGAGAGATTAGTAGTTGGAGAATTCGGTTAAACTGGCAGTTGAAGGATTTCAGGAGAGAAAAGCCAGTGGAGTTGGCCGAGTGACAAGTGGCTGTGGTTTATCTCTCTGATATTTCAGCTTTTCCGCCAATATAAGGCTCCAGGTTTTCACTAATTCATACAATACTTACCTGCTTAGTCATCTCTCTAGCTCTTCTCTAATTTCTCAAAATATACAAACTGATCTCCAAGTTGCAAAAACATTTTTGCTTTTGGTTAGAAGCAGGGTTCTTTTTAAAATCCCACTTCATTTGTTTTTGTATTACAAAATAGATAGATGAAAGATGGGTGGATAGATAGGTAGAGTGTCTTATGTCTACTTGACAAATACTAAAATTATCTCTAAGAAGGAAACCTCAGTTGTGAAAAATTCTCCATTAGATCCAGCTGTAAGGCATTTTTTTTAGTGATTCATAGAGGAGGTCTCAGTCTGTTATATTAGGACCAGTCCTGTGGTCTATAAGAAAGCAGGCTGAACAAGGCAACGGAGCAAGCCAGTAAGCAGTATTCCTTTATGGCCTCTACATCAGCTCTTGCTTCCATATTTCTGTCCTACTTGAGTTCCTGTCCTGATTTTCTTTGATGATGTACAGCAATGTGTAAGTGTAAACTGAATAATCCTCTCCAACTTCCTTTTTAGTCAGAGTGTTTCATTGCAGCAATAGAAACTCTAAATAAGAGAGATAGATATTTCAATTATTTATCAATAATAACTATAATGTATCTTTTTCTTTACTATTTAAATTCAGTGAAAACATTTTAAATGATTTCTGATTACATTTTGATTTGAATCAGAGAGTTCTGAAAAATTATTGTTTGAAATTTGACTGTCACCAATAATTTAGATTATCACAGTTCTATTTAAAGTGAGTTTTAGATTGAGAAGAAAAATAAATTTTTATATGTGTAAGGGAGATGATGAGACTAACCTGCATCTTCTAGAAGCCAATGATCTCTGTTTAGACAAAGAGTTGGATAAATAGCAAGTAGGAGAAACAAAGAACAGCTAAGAAAAATTACTAATGTTTAGAGCGTGGGGACATATTCCCTCAGTACTTACAGATTTTCACTCTACTGGATCATGGTCAAGAGGCAGACACAGGATGTCATGATGGTACCAATCACCATTTCTGTGGGTCTGAGAGTAATTTGTTTGGCTATTCTGCATATATAAGAACTTTGAATGGCCAATACTTTGCTTTAGTACCTCATAAATAAAATATCTGAAAAAGATTAAATATAGCCAAATAGGTTATTAAAAAATCTACAAATTTTGCAGGAAGATGACTCCAAATGACAGGAAAATATCTTTTGTCTTGACCTCAAAGGAATAAAAACAAAAGTCGTCATGAAATGCCTGGAGTGTTAAGTACCAGGAAGCCCCTAAAAACGTCCTTGCCCAATTTTCTCCAGATCATCACACCTCATCACCACCACCAGCACCACCATCTTGTTTTAAGGTTGCAATGTATTTTAGAGAACTTTCATATACAATTCAGGTAGAAGTATCCTGAGTTAGAGTTCAGAGGAGGCGTGGTGACGAAAACACTTGCTGCTTTCCCAGAGTGCC
Organism: Phyllotis vaccarum; assembly: GCA_033318265.1. Classification (NCBI taxonomy): domain Eukaryota; kingdom Metazoa; phylum Chordata; class Mammalia; order Rodentia; family Cricetidae; genus Phyllotis; species Phyllotis vaccarum. Next base: position 175,353 of record JARWLC010000017.1, read on the forward strand.
CAAGTTCACTTCCCACATTGTCTGACTTATAACTGCCTTTAAATAAACTTTAGGATCCAGTCCCTTCTGGCATTCATCTGACATTTGTGGATGGACACATGCACGCACACACACACACACACACACACACACACAAACACACACACATACACAGAGAGAGAGAGAGAGAGAGAGAGAATACATTCACATGCACACACATAAATAAAATCTAAATTAGTGAAATTATATTTTCTGTGGTAGTTTATTTTAGAAGGTACTGGGTTAAGAGCCCACCTCCTTATGTAATGACACAGTTTGGAAAGAAAAGAAATGGTTTTCCTTTCCTAACCATGGTCTAGACTCTTATTCTCCTCATATAATACTACATTAATTCTATTTTCCAAAAAGGAAAGAACCGTCTTTCTTATTACATAAATGAACTTCTTTCACTCTTCAGGGACCAACATTCTGCACCATGGAAATCCCCTAAAATAATCAGTTCCTCTTTGCTCTTTAAGTGAACTCACCAGCATACTTTTACAAGAAGTCTCCATAAGTTTATTTTTATTTGTGTGCATATAACTTTTATGTTGTATGCAGCCTAACCACATTACAAGTCATGGGCTTACATAATAAAGCATTGAAGATATCTCACATTACTATAATGACAAGAACTCCCAATTGACTTTTAAAATTTTTGACTAGGAAAATTGAAGAAAGTGGTTTATTTATCTTAAAGCAATCTGTGAGCTGTTGGCTAAGCAGTATGCCCATCCCCTACCTGTATTCATGACAATATACAGACAAGGCAAGCCTTTGAAAGAAGTAGCATCGGTTTTCTTTAAGGATATGTCCACGTTTCAGGGAATGACTAGATATCCAAGGGTATTTGGGTTATAGAAATTGTACTAGAAGGGCCTTTCTTTTGGACTATGAAGTTGAGTGGGTAAGAATGTGGGGGTGAATCTGAGAAGAGCTAGAGGAAGAAATAAATATGATCAAACTCTATTGTATTAAATTCTCAATTAGTAAATTATTTTTTACAAGGAAATAACACAAGACTCAGTGCTAATTTATTCTTGTTAGAAATGTGTTTCATGATGTTTTTTGAGCACATATTTCTGTTCACACCAGATGGGGTAGCAGCATATAAAACAAATTATTCCATCAAGTGGAGCTTCATGAACAATGTACTTATTTTGGGTTACCTACAGCAAGTTACAGAAGCATGGGCAACTTAAAGGGAGCTATACTGTGAAGAATATATTCTAAAGTATATTTATAAATTGTTCTGTACCACTTGTACTTGCTGAAAACAGACTCTGGGCATAAGAAGAGCTTCCCCTCCCCCAAATTCCGGTATGTTTATTTCAAGTGTCCTCCAAAACTTGCTGTCTAGTTGCCCACCTCTGTGACAGGGAGGAAGAAAATAGCAAACAGCCAAGGTTATTAAATCAGTGTGTTATTTAGAATAGCTAGAAGGTAAGCCATATGGTATCTGTGTTCATTTGTATTGGTGGAGCCATTCATTCTTATATGATGCCCTTCTTGGTGCCATATAAGTACATCAAGTAATTATGAACATGACCAGGGATTCCATACAGTACTTTGTGTGGTTTGGCTTTTGGTTCCATTTCATTCAAGGGGCCTCAGAGGTTTGAAAGGACACTGATCACGGCACAACCTGCCTGGCATTTGTGGGAAAGCTCATGGATACCAAACCACATTGCTATAATTATACATTTTTGTAGAGTTTAATTCTGTGCTATCACAGAAAGAGGGTGGTCTTAAGGCCTTAACTCTGGCACAAAATTGCATATTTTGTTTTAAATGTTACTGAAGTTGCATTTATAATACTGCTAATAATTGCTGTTCTAGTGCTATATTTGAGCTATTTCTCCATGTCTGGGACCAATATTCTATAGGAGTTGTTTACTTGGTTTTTCTATTGCAGTCCTAGATGTAACTCTTTGAGCTTCTACGAACTTCCAGGATAAATTTGTCATCAAAAGTATTGAGGCACACAAATCAATCTATTCTCCAAGGATTCTAGCTTTCTCAAAAGCCTTGATATATACTGTCTGTATCCCATGTGGGACTCTGATAAACATTTTAAACAAGATAGCTATGACAATGTAGCAGTTCCCCTAGAAATCCCTCAAAATACCTGTAGTTGTTTTATATTCACAGACACAGACTTATGTAGACTTTTTCAATAAGTTTGTTAGGTATTACATGCAACATATCTTACTATCATACTCAGTTTTCACAGTTGTGCCTGGCCCTCACTCTTTGTATGGACTGACTTCATACCATACGAAAGATACTTTTGTAAATCTTGAAGACTTTCAAAGGATATTATTGTATAAACTATATAATGGGATTTTTTTCCTGGGCTAGCAGGATAACAAAACAATGTCCAAGACAAACAGTAGGACCTGAAGATAAACTCGAGGAAGGTGAACTATCTATTACAAGTTTTGGAATGTAGTAGCTAAAAGGATAAATGATAACATTGTCTGATACAGCATGAAAGTGCCCCATTACCTGATGTGTTTTGTTTTTGTTTTTGTTTTTGTTTTGTTTGGCAAAAGAGAAATGTTGGGTACTAGGATGGACGAGAGGCAGTTTCATTTAGCTGTCTATAATCCATGGTCATTTTCTATGAGTCATCTAGTTTATTTACTGGCCCCACAGGCCTGTGAAAAGGCTCTGAGCAGGACAAATAATCTCTAATAATCTCAAGCTCTTTTCTAATTATTTGATGATTTCTGTAACTTCATATTCCTTAAGCTACTTGTATTATCTGTTATTTACCTCACTTCAGACATTCACTTCACACAACCACACACAACAACCTTAAACTCTTATCCCCAAGAACTCTCCAACCATGCTATGTAGGAGAAATATTATCAGTACATCCATCTCCAGTACATTTTATGGCAGGAGAAAAATGTCCACAGTATGTTCTCAGGAGAGATGCCTTCCTTAGGAGAAGAAAGGTCCTTTTTACCTTGATGGTTTTATCTCTGTATCCACCTACTACTGTTCATTGTTCCAGTGCTTTTGGAGTTGTCATGAATCAATGTACACTCAGCCTCCACATCCACTAAAGTACAAGTATTTCACACATTCACAGAAGACTTCAAGATGCCTTGTCTAGGCTTCAACTGTGAGTAAACTTGGCCACTCTTTTGGAGGAATGGCTAGGAAGGCTCTGATCCTCAGCAGAGGGCAAAGTAGAAAACAATCACACATCTTTTCTACCCTTTTATTGAACTGTTGTTTAGACTTTAAAGCCTCCTGAAGGTTCACAAGCATTGGAATTCAGCTTCATATCAAATTTTATTCCCCTAGAGAAACTCTGTCTTGACATATTCTTGCCACTTTTGTTTTACAGGGGCCAAGATAGACTTCATCATCTGCTTTGCCTTCCTTTATTCCCTCCCACTTGCTTTAGCACCTTAAAAATCCAATTTATATGCTGCTTCTGTGTAGTCTTGCCTAGGAAGTTATGAATAAATAGTATTCATATTACATAGGGTATTGTGGTAATATATTGTATATTTAATAAAAGCAATATATAATATATTGCCAAAGAGTACCAATACTATATTCATGAAAGATTCCAAATAAGTGTAGTTGGTGAATAAATTAGTTTAAATTGTGTTCCTGACAGGAGCACAGGTAACTCAGAGAGGCTACACTATTAAAGAAAAAAACTTCTGCTCCTTAGCAAATGTTTAGCACTTAAATATCCTCACAGAGAAGTGAGACTTTGTACGCCTTATGAGACTCCTACACATAATGACTGCTCTGATTTTTAGAAAGCAACAGGAACATCATGTCTAAAGGACGGTTCTACAACAGAATGGAATTTGACACAGCTTTTTTTAAAGGGAATTTGTCATTAGCTAACAAATATATATATATGTGTGTGTGTGTGTGTGTGTGTGTGTGTGTTTTCCATTCGATCAAGATATTTCATTTGTAGATTTTTAAATTGAAGGTATACATCCAACAACAGAAACATAAAAATAAAAGATGAATCCTGTTTTCTAGTCTAATCTGTTAGTCGGGGCTTCTTGATTCCGTAATGGAACTGTTAATACTGAGAGTTTTTACTGAACAGCCTAACATATTCATATAAGAAAATGGTTGACTAAGTCATAGTTCACCTTATTCAGTGAAGTACCATACAGCAATAAAGAGAGTAAGGAATATCTCTTACTGCACATGGAGTGAAGTTTAACACATTTGTTAAGTGAAAAATGGTAAAGGAGGGATAGGGAGCTATAGCCTGCTTTCTTTTATGAGTGGAAGAGAAACAAGAACACAAATGTCTTTGATCACTGGGGCAAAAATATATAGATAAGCAAGAAAGTACTGAAATACATTACCTATGGGCAGTAAGTAAAAATAGAATGAAATGAAAGGATATTTCTCTGATCATACATTTTTTATAGTTTTGATGTTCAAAACATGTTTTTTTCTGAGTAAAAAATGATGAAATACAAGCTAAAATGTAATGCAAAGGAAAATAAGCCAATCTCAATGATTAACAGTCACATTGGAGGAGGATACTTAGCCTAAGCAGGGTAGGGTTCCTACACTTTCAAATATGAACAAGAATACTGTGAGTTGGAGATCAGTGATTTCTATGCTTTCAGGGCACAAACGAAACTTTAAAATTTTCCAGGTTTTCTTCTTATCATGATAAGTTTAGCAACTGTAAAATGTATTTGGTGGGACTAAGTAATTTGCTTTTGGAAATCAGAGTTACAAATATAGATAGATAGGAGGACAGATGGGGAAAATCCATAGTCATAGACTGGAAGTCGAAGACAATATAAATCAATGGCAGATATAGAGAAGGAAAATGTTTACACAGACACAGAACTAGACTGCATGCCTCATGCATACTTTTTCTTGTTCTTTTGTTGTAAAGAAGCAATGATACTCCACTAGCAATAAATGTAGTGTTCAGAGTGGAAAGCAAAATAAAAACGTGTACACTGAGTTTAAAAAAAAAAAAAGAATCAATATTCCTTAGAGAGAGAACAAATTCCAGTGGTGGGTCTGGAAAATCACAACTGAACCTGGAACATTTTGTTTTACCTGAACTTAAGAAGTACTAAAAAGTTTATAAGAATTGGATAAAAAGGAAACAAACTATTTTGAGATCTTTTACAGGGTAAATCAGGAACAATTTGGGAATTATATAACTTCAGTAACAGATCATGGATCACTAAATAATGTCATATTGATATAGACATTGATCCTGGTGATTTTATGTAGAAAATTAATAAATAAACAAATAGATGAGAGAGCTTTTCTTTACAGTGGATACCAATTAATGAATATTAATATAATGGCTGAATATCATTTAGGTGTCATGAGTAGTAATTGAGTAATACAAAAATGACTAATGAACTAAAATTAGCAGGTGAAAATTTTATTATTTTAAAAAGTGAAGTACTTATATAATTTTGAAATATCCCTCTCCCAAAATACTTAATAATTAGGGGATAATAGTAACTTTATACTATAGAAACAAACTTATATGATAAAAGTGACCAGTACCAAGAAAAGGACCATCAGACAACGTGTAAATCCAGACAAGCACACAGCATCCATTCTCTGATATCTCTGCCCCAAAATGCAAACATATAAAACCAAACAGTGATGTTGACAACCAGGCTTCATGATAGTCCCCCTTCATTTCTAACTCCAGTGTTAACATTCATGCCCAGCGTCTCTTTAACACTGAGAAGAGCTGATCTTTGTTCTGAAAATACTATGCCTGACAGATCATGAAAGACATTCTGGCTTCTGTTCTTGATCTGAAAACATGTTAGCTGTCATAAGGTGAGAATTTTCAACCCGTACAATCCAACAGCCCAATGACCACAAACAAATGATGAAAAATGAGGAACCCAGCTAACAGTCACCGCGTGTGCATCTTCTGTGTGGCTTTTCCTGTCCCAGTTAACCAGTTAAGTTTTGTTCCACCTATCATTTTGACCACAGTATCAGGGAAGATGTCCAGTCCAGCTAAATTGCCTCTAGATTATGACTTCAGAAACTGCAAGACTTATTTAGTCTCACTTTAAGCCATTAGTAGTCTTAGGGTAATTTGTTACCATACTATGTAATAGTCAAATAATTTAAGTGCCATTCTAGAAAAATAAATACTATGTGTGCTTCAAAGAAAGACAAACAACAAAAGAAACAAAATTCCAGATCCAAGAGTTGGGTGGGGGTAAGTTAAAATGATTGTGATACAAGCACAAGGACTTGAGTTCAGATCTCCAGAAGCCAGGTAAAAAGCTGCACCCAGTCTACCTGTAATCCTAGGACAAGAGAGGCTGACACAAGCAAATGCAGCCTAGCACAATATGCAAGTTTGTGGCTTAGAGAAAGACCTATCTTCAAATAAGAGGGTGGAAAGCAGGCAAGAAAGACATTGACATCCGTCTCTAGTCTCCACATAAATCTTCATGTACATGTGCAAACACAGGAACATGCACACTTACATATAACTAACACACACACAACTCCCACTTCCAGAATTTTTTTTTAAATTAAAGAAAAAGAAATCCGAGAATCAAATATATGATCCTGAAGCATGGATGGTTTTGATGTTCTTATTTTGCCATAACAAAGACAATTGAGATAATCATCAAAATTTGAATACAGTAAATTATAAAATGGTGCTGTATCAATATTAGGGTCTTGTATATAATTGATCTTTTACTATAGTTATGGAGAAGTGTTCTTATTCTTAAGAAACACACATCAAAATATTTAAAGGGGAGATAATACCTATAATTCTTTAAAATATCAAATATAACACAACTGCATAGTCAAAGGTACATACTTTTATATATTTTTAATATGGACAGAGACAAAATTTCTAAAATGTTAACTTTTAGAAAACCCTTTCCCAAATATACAGAAATTAAAATTTTCAGTATTTACACTAGAGTAAAAAAAGACTGCAATAGCAGGCAATGCTATTCCTGAGTTTCCACTTTAAGTAGACCACTTTAAGAAGTTGTTTTCTCAAGCTGAGATTTGATTACATTAATTATGTTTGGAAATGAATTGACTGGAACAAAACGCAAAGCAGGTTTAAAGAATACAATACTGTAAATTAACACAGTATACGAATATTATAGATTAGTTGAAATGAGTATTATTTCGTGAAATGTTTCAGATTTAGGCGGGAAATGGTTAATGTATTTTGTTGCATAATCAACAAAAAGTAGAAAAGACAGGCGCTGAGCGGGGACCTAGCTTGAGCCAAAAAGCAGACTTCCTCGGGACCGCGCTCCTCCCCCCTTTTCCGCCCCTGGCCACCTGCAGATGTGCTCCACAAATCTTCAGTACCCAGCTCTGAGCGGACGCTATTTAAAGGTCAGATCCCCACTGCTTACAGCCAGCCGCCAGCAGCTGGAAGTTCACAGCACTCAGAAAGCAATCTACGGATGGGCTGCTGCAATGACATGGGAGCCTTGAGTTCGCTCTGGGTTTTCTTCACTCTCATCACACCAGGAGTTCTTGGTGAGCGGGCAGGGGAGCTCAAAGAGGGAAACTCCTTCAAGCCTAGGAAAACTTGTCCAGAGATGTGGGGGCCCTGCTAGATACTTGCCTGTTCTTGACAGTTTTGGAGACTCCCTCAGTCTCTGAAACAGAATGGCTTCTTCTGGGTGCAGGATGACCACCATTGAAATCTGAACCACATATGGGCGCTTTGGAATGACTGCTGTTGTGGTTTGGTGATTCTCTTTCTCTCCTTTCCGGCTCTCAGCCTCTTGAGAATTCATCAAGTGCTCAGTTCCACCAAGAATTCCAGGCTGTGTTCAAGGAGTACAGAACGCATGTGCCTCAGTGCATGCAGAAATACTCTTCAGCCATGGAAGGGTGTTGAGTTCCTTTTTAACACCCGATTCTCAATATAGGTCCCAGATTTTTTAAACTGATATAGGATATTTTAAAACTGAACTTCGGTTTTAAAGTTGAACATGAATTAAAACTGTGACTTCTGTAATGGCACGTGCTTCTATAGGCTCTTCAATGTTCTCTGTAAGAATATTTTTGTTGTTTTTTGCTTGATTTTGTTTTACAGATTGGCTTGCGTTTAGCGTAAGTAATCATCAATAGCTAGGCGAATTTTAGAAAGTCGGTTAGAGTCCTGACCCTCATATATGAAATGGAGTTAGAAAAGAGCTGTGCTACCATTCCACAGAGCTGTAAGAAATCAGGAGCTGCTAGAGAAATTAGGTCAAGGGCACTTGATGTCACTAAGTGTAGCAATGACCAGCTAACAGTTAATCTGGTCATTAAAGGGTCTGAATATTATGCATTAGTTCTGGTACAACTTCTACTGAAGAATAAATTCTAGGGATGGCTGCCCTTGTTTCATGTTCACTGATTAAGATTTTATGCTTAGTAACATACTTTTATTAACATACATGATTGTCATTTTTTTAAAAAAAAATCATTCTTTCATTAAATAGCCACGAACCCCAGTATTAAGGCATTTGATGATAATTCTCAGTAATGATCTCTCCTTTCCTTCCACTTTATGATCAACTTTTCAGATTAATTTATATCTGATACATAAAACCTCCATCTACTTCCAAAGGATTCCTAATCATGCATAATCTAAATAGTTAATTGCACTCTGTCCTCCAGAAGCATTTTCTGTGTGATCTTCACTCCTGATGTTAGAAAGAGGCAAAGAGGGCCTTTCAAAACAAATAAAAACCCTGTCATACAATAGCTTGCAAACTAGCTTCCTTTCTTTTTTTTTGAGAAGTAATTACATGTATTTATTTGTTCGTTTATTGTGTGTGTACATTCAATGGCATGTGCTTGGAGGTCAGAGGACAATTTATAGAAGTTAGCTCTCCCCTTTCATCATGTGGACTCCAGGGATTAGACTCAATTGGTAAATCAGGTTTGGCAACAGTGCCTTTAGACAGTGAGACATCTCACCTGCTCCTTTCCTTTTCTGATTGAGGGAGAAAACAACCACTGGAAATTCTGTACTGTGGTTAGGGAGGTGGGCAGTGTCAATAAAAGTCAAAGGTGTCCTTACTAGAGATGAGACTTTCACTAATCTTCACTCAGAAAGTACAATTCTTGCCTTATTTTTGACAAAGAAAGTCACAGTATAAAGTTCTCTTTTCTTTTATAGTTTCCAGATCTTGTATCCCTTTTTGTCTGTATTGTTACCACTGACTGAATCTTATGAATTTAAATGGCCTCCCATACTGTGGGAGATAATTTAGTTTTGTCCTTATTTACATTGATAATCATAGACTATTATCTGATTAGAGTAACTGGTAGAAGCAGTATCACGTTGTGAAGTCTACCATCATCACTGTTTTTAAAAATTCATTTTTTCTTAGTCTTTCTTGCTGTTTGTCACAGAGTATGTATTTGTGGACATTGATGGGTACTAATGGAAGAAACCGAAGAATAAAAGAGGAATCTATAGTAATGTCTGGCTCCTAACAGTAGTGACAATATTTCAGTTCCCCAGTAGAAGCATTGGGCCATGGGTGCTCAGTGAATGTCTGAGTCACCAGACATGCTCTGTTTAGTTTTCACCTGAACCTGCCTCATACTTCTAAGGAACAAAATGGAAAATTTAAACTTTCAGCTATACTTCTACTCTTGGAGGGCTTCACAACTGGCACTTTTGTCTAGGCTACCTATGATCTGAATAAGAGTTAACTTCTGGGTCTCTGCAGATAAATTTAAGGAAGTAAAGTATGATTCTTCACTATATATATAAAATTACTTTTCTAGGGATATACTCAAGTGTATGGATATCACAGTTGCTTAGTTGTCTCATAAGGTAGAATTTATCTCATTGTTAGAAATCATCTCACTGTTAGCTCTATTCTCTGGCACATAAGAAAGTTTTTACTAGATTTTTGGGGTTTCATTACTCTAATTGGTTAAAATAAGAAAATAAATATATTGAAAAGTAGAGTACTGAGAAGTTCAGACAGAAAGATTCCAAGTTCAAGGTCAGAATAGGTTATTTAGTGAGACTCTTAAAAAAACACAAATAATAAATAAACAAATTCAATAGAGAATGAACATATTTTTCTCTACATCATAAAAGTTTAGATAGCATTATAAAGCAATTAATTTTGATTTTACAAGATCTTTGTGGTACTTTAGTTTTCTATGCTAAAAGTTTTTATTTATAATATTTTTACTTGTAAGACTAGAGAGATGATTCAGTAGTCAGAGAACTTGCTGCTGTTGTAGAGGACAAAGGTTTGGTTCCCAGAATCCACTTGATGTGTCATAATCACCTGTCACCCCAGTTCTAGGAGACCTATTACCTTCTTTGGGACTCTGCAGGCACTGATCACACATAGTACACACATGTGTAGGGACTTTGCAGACACTGATTACACATAGTGCACACATGTGTAGGCAAAATACTCTTAGATGTGAAATAAAAATTTAAAGAAATTTTTTATTTGTATATGTCTGAGATGTATTATAAAACTAGAGGATATTTGTTGTTTGGATTGTAACCATTATTGTATGGATATAATATGTCTCTCATAAGCTTGCATATTTAAACAGTTGGTCTACAGCTGACTTGTAGAACCTTTACGAGGCCAAAGATTTATCTGGAGAGTGGACCGTAGAGATTATGTCTCCTCCTCATTTCCAGATAAGCTATCTGCTTCCTGGTTAGTGTCAAGTAGTCAACAACTGTTACAGTTCTCTTCCCCCATAGACCAAGCTGCTCCAGGCATATGCCTTCCTCACTGTGATGTAAAATATCCCCTGGACTATGAGCCAACTAATCTCCCTTCCCTTAAGTTGTTTCTGTCAAGAATTTGGTCATAATGATCAGAAAAATAAATGGTACGATTAGCTGACGTAACTTCCCTTTTACCCTCCAAAAAAAGAGTATAGGCTCATTATGTTATTATTATTACATAAGGTTGTATAAGGCCATTTTCATGCAACTATATGAGCATATGCTACCACTATCTCCTTATTCTTCCCCTCCTATTAGTACCTTTTGTTATCCCAATTTGCCTCTACTTTCAAATATTTGAAATATAAAAAAGAGAACTTACTTTTCTGTGAATGACTTAATTAACTTGATATTATTATCTCCAGTTGCACTCATTTTTTTTTTTTTACAAACAATATAACTTCTTTTTTTTATATAGCTGAAACGTTCCATTGTATATATATTTACCACGTTTTCTTAATCTATTCTGTTGCTGGGCATTTATCTTGGTTTCATTAGCCATTGTGAATAGTACTCCAATAAGCATTGATGTGCAAGTATATCTGTAATATGGTGACTTGGAATCTTCTGAGGCTTGATCCTGCTTCAACTTGATATGCCAGACTTGTTTACACCACATAGGAGGCCTTTCCCTCCCTGAGGAGAGGTTGGGGGGGGGATAGGGGAGGAGGAGGGGAGGGGGAGTCAGGAGGAGGGGAGTGAGGGGAACTGTAGTTGGTATCATAAAATAAAAAATAAAAATAAATAAAAAAGAAGCAATATTGTCTGGTGCAATATTACCTAAGACAATCATTCTAATATGGAGGGACACAGAAATTCAGAGATTTAGTTTTTAAAACAGATTTTAGAAAAATATCTGGAGAACTCTTTATAAAACGTCATCTTACAATTTTATACTTTAAAACTGTAGGTGGATTTTTGTTTTTGTTTTTTTACACAGTCAGAAAAAAGTAAGGACAGAATGTAAGGAATAGGCTCCATATAAAGTCTGTTCATGCACTGCCAGGTCCCGCTGCCAGAGGCCCCACAAACTGACCAAGCCATACACCCACATTCAGAAGGCCTAGTTGAGTCCCATGTAGGCTCTCCAGCTGTCAATCCAGAGTTTGTGAGTTCCCATTAGCTTAGATCAGCTGTCTCTATGGGTTTCCCTATTATGATATTGACCCCCACTTTGCTCAGTTAATCGCTCCTCCCTCTCTTCTACTGGACTCCAGGAGCTTGGCCCAGTGCTTAGCTGCGAATCTCTACATCTGCTTCCATCAGTTATCAGATGAAGGTTATATGATGACAATTAGGGTAGTCATCAATTTAATTACAGGGGAAGGTTATTCCCTCAGACACTCTCTCTGCTATTGCTAGGCTGCTACATATATCACCCCATTGGTCACCAGAGTCAATTCCCCTGATCTGGCTGGCTAGGTGAGTGTCCCTTTCCCCCTCACAGTTTCATGTTTGTCCCTCCCCTTTGAAGCTGTGCGCTGGTCAGAGAGTGACCTTAGAGGAGAACCAGTCTTTGGTCCAGGGTCCATGAGTAGCTGCGCTCCCTTGGTAGAACCTTGAGACAATATTACTTCTAAAGATCAAATTTGTTAGAATAATTGGTGGCAGGAGAGAAGCAGAGAAGCAATAGCCTTTCTCAGCCTTGATATTTTTTGTGGTCCTTATTTCTAGGTCAGTGTAAATCGCTGCCAATGTATCCTTTTGCTAAGCCTAATATTGAGAGTGATAAGTCCGAGTTTGATGTTGAAACAACTTGGGAATACAAATGTCTCCCTGGGTATATTGGGAGGACATTCTTAATCACCTGCTTAGAGACCTCCAAGTGGTCAGATGCTCAGCAGTTCTGTAAACGTGAGTACTCCTACAAGCCATATTTGGCTCTATCATTTTATCTACATAGGATAGTTTGTCATTTTCCAGACAAAAGACAATTTACAAAATTACAAATTACAAAAGTAATCTAGTATGTCTTGGCAAGAAAAAGGTGATCCCAGCCTCTTTGTTTCCTTTAACTTCTAAATTTTCTGGTTACTGGGGTTTAAGTCATTACTCTGGTTTAACCTACCTTCTTCATGATGCCATGCTATGATTTACATATTGTGTTAGTAATGAGATATTACTATACAAAATAATATTAGCTTCATCTCACTCTTACTACATCAAATTCAAGAAATATTTTTATTAATAGCATGAGTGAAGCATTAGACAATGAATCTCACAAAGGACAACAAAAATTACACATATATAATGTATGACTGAGGACTGAACCCAAAGCATTGAACAGACTATGCAAGTACTCACTGAGATATATCCCTAGACTTTATGATGTTTCATAAAAGAAGTAAACTGCTATTCAACCATAGACAAATAAATGCTATTGGACAGAATTAGCGGGATTGAAGCCTTTTGAGCAAAAGTATGGAAAAAAGATATCTTTGGAAAATTGGGGAAAAAAGTCAATATGGTTTGAGCACCTATAAACTACAGGACTGTTTACTTTTTATGAATAATGATAAGCCATCATAACTTTTAAGTAGGAGGTATGATATGACCATATTTATGATATGAAAAAGAAACATGTCATGCTATGGAGGAAGTACTGGACCAAGGCAGGTCAGCATTAGAAAGGTAAATTTTTCCACTCAACAGTGCAGTAAAACTATAGAAATGATTAAAACAAGAGGTTTGGGGAAATATTCTGGAATCCAGGCACTAAAATTTTGTACTAATTGAATTAAATGAAGGATTAGAGAGGATGAATTATAGAAAGATAATGATGATTGTAGGTTTTTTCTTATTATTAATTTTTTAAAGTCTTTTTTCACCATGTATTCTCCTGCTTGCCCTCCCTTCCCTCCTCCCAATTCCTCCCTGTCCTCCTTCAGCTTCCCCCCTATTTCATGCCCCCCATTCCCTCCCCAAACAGAGCAAGAAGTGCCAATGTGGGTCAGTTCAGCCTGGCACATCTACTCCAGGCAGGTCTGATTTCCTCATCCCATTATCAAGACTGGATTAGGTGTTCCTCTGCAGGGAATGGGCTCCAAGGTGCCAGCCCATTCACAGGAACACAGTCTGATCCCACCCCTCAAGACTCCACATTCTGCCCATGCCAACTGACAGTCGCCTTACCCTTGGAGGGCCTAGCTCCTTTTCCCATGGTTTCCCCGAACAATACTATAGGTTTTTAATACAGGAGATTTGGTAGATGATGCCATTAACTGATAGATATTAGTAAAAAGAAAATGTAGGTTTTTAAGTTAGAATTGAACACAAATAAAGTTTTATTTTATACGCAGAAATATAGACAAATATAGAATTTGAACATACTCCAAAATTGACTGCTTATTTAGTAAATACAATTTTACAAATACCAAAAATTGCTCTGAGAAAACATGCAGAACCATCAGCAAGTCTAGCCAGGGAACTTAATAGAAAACACACAGTCTTCTTTATCCCAGCCCCAAATCCTGTTTTGTTTTGTTTTTTTCCTTGTAGGTAAGTCATGTGAAAATCCTAAAGAACTCCTCCATGGCTCTGTGCATATAGACACAGGCATCAAGTTTGGGTCAACAATCACATATTCTTGTAACGAAGGGTGAGTAGGCAGGAAGCCTCTGCAGGATGTGTGGATACTGAAATAATGTTTCTAACCAGAACCCTTTCATATGAATGAACACATGCACGGTCTCCTTGACTTGCTTCAGAAATGACATTTCAGTGTTGCCCAGTTAAGAGAATCCCTAGAAAGAAAGATGGAGCTTCCCTTCTTCAGTTTCTAAGTTTCTGGTGCTATTAGCTAGAAAGCTAAACTTCATTTGGCTAAATAGTCTGTTGAGCCTCTTATAGAGGTCTTTCTTATCACTATTTCACTGTATCATGTATGATATTTTACCTTTTCTAATTCTTTAAGTGACAAAAAATAGGCTTTTCTAAGGTGTTAAGTATAACTTGGATGTGATCAGGATACGACCAATTACCTCTTTGCCTCCAGATATCGACTCATTGGTGACTCATCTGCTACGTGTATTGTCTCAGGCAATAGTGTAATTTGGGATAATAACAAGCCTTTGTGTGAATGTGAGTAAAATGATCTCTTTATGGAATCCTATTAAGTTTCTCTTATCCCCGTCTAAAGGGAAACTGTACATAAATATGAATGTTTGGGAAACTTCATTGGATTTGGGTTGTTTGTGGACAGAGCTCTGACAGGTATTACTCCATTATCTCTAATTCTATCACACTTTCCATTAATATTCTTTTATGATGTTCTTTAACAGTGAATACATTCTTATGTTTAAGATATGTATGAGATTACACACTGACAGATGCAACAATGCAAAAGTGAATCACCCTGAGAAGTTTCTAGTAACAGTCTCTATACTCTGTCTGTGGGTTTTTTTACTTTTTATCAGTCAGTTCCATTATTTCTCTTTCTTATTTTTATTTAGATCGGAATATAAAATTTCAATATTATAGATAAATTGTAGGTTAAGTTTGGTTTATGAAAATGAAGACTAAATTTTCAGAAAATATAATATTTCAATGCCTTCTCTCTTTTCTTAACTACTTCCCTCCAAAAGCTATTCCTTGTGGGCCACCTCCAACCATTGCCAATGGGGACTTCTACAGAAGCAGTAGAGACATCTATTTCTATGGAATGGTAGTAACTTATCATTGCCATGTTGGAAATAATGGGGAAAAACTGTTTGACCTGGTGGGTGAGAAGTCAATATATTGCACCAGCAAAGACAATCAAGTTGGTATCTGGAACAGCCTACCCCCTCGGTGTATTGCTATAGTCAAGTGCCCAGTGCCAGAAATTGAAAATGGAGATGTGGAGTCTGGATTTAAACATTCCTTTTTCTTAAATGATACAGTAATCTTTAAGTGCAAGTCTGGCTTTACTATGAAAGGCAGTAGTATAGTGTGGTGCCAACCAAACAGCAGATGGAGCCCTCCATTGCCAACATGCTTCAGGGGTAAGTTGGGCTGAAACTTTGGATATTTATAAATAAAATCAGAGGTTTGGCAGAATAGATACATGGTACATATAGAAAGTGTAGGAGGAATATGTGACTGTAAGTTCAGGATAAAAAATTTGAAATATGAAAGTAAATTTTGGAAGTAATATTTATTAACTTTACCAATCCACGATCATGGGAGATTTCTGTTAAAGAGATGATGATTTTATTTCATTCTGGGGCAGTACTATAATTGTAGGGAAAAGTATAACACACTTTTTAAAAGTCATTGGAATGTTTTAAAGTAAATTATGAGAGATGAAACTCCTTGAGGACATAGATATAATACTTAAGAACATTGGCATGAACATAGAAAATGATGACAAAAGTAGACTAATGATATTTTATAGAATAATAAGTCTCTCTATGACAAGTGAATCAACAGAGTAAAGAGAAATCATACAGAATGAGAGAAAATATTTCCAAACTATATGTTTGATAAGGAATTAGTACCCAGGATGTATAATAACTTAAACAACTCAATAGAACAAAAGAAATTCAACTTCAAAGTGAACATAAAACATTTCTAAAAGTAAAATAAAATTAACAATAAATATATGACAAAATGTTTAACATTACTAATCACCAGGGATATGGAAATCAAATCACAATGATATGCGACTTCTCTTCAGTTAAAATGACTCATCAAAAAATATAGAACTGGGGAGATAATTCAGTGTATAAAGTGCTTGATGTACAAGTGTGAAGGTTTGAGCTTAATACACAGAAGCCTCATGTGATGGCACATGCTAATAATTTAAGCGGCAGAGACAGATCCCTAAGGCTTGCTGACCAGCCAGTCTAGCTTAGTTGGTGAGCCACAGTTCTCATTGAAAAACCTTGTTTCTTTCTTTCTTTTTTTAAAAAATAAAATTGTTTTGTTAATTCTTTTTTATTTATAAAGGATTTTTTCCCATGTATACCACTGCTTGCCATCCCTCCCTCTTCCCAGTCCCTCCCAGTCCTCCTTCAGTATCCTCCCGCTCATCCATTCCACAAGGAGGATAAGGAGTCCCAAGGTGGGTCAGTTCAGTCTGGTATATCCATTTGAGGTAGATCTAAGTCTCTCTTCCCAGTATTAAAGCTGGGGTAGGTGTTCCTCTGTAGGAAATGGACTACAAGATGCCAGTTCATGCACAGGAACTTAGTCTGATCCTATTCTATGAGGTTCTGCATACTGCCCATGTCAATCAAAAGTCCGCTACTTTGGAGGGTTTATTTCCTTTTCCTGGTTGTTCCCAGTGGTTGTTTTTGGTTACTGAGCTCCCCAGAGCTCCAGCCAGTCATTGCTGTGGGTCTCCTCCTCATATTCCCTATTCCTTTGCTCTTATAGACTCTCCTCTCTCTTTAGCTGGACCAGAAGCTCAACCTTAGCTTAGCTATGGATCTCTGCTTCCACCTCTATTCATTGTTGGATGTAAGTTATATAATGACATTTAGAGTAGTTATTCATTCGATTATAGGGGAAGTCTCATTTGGGCACCCCCTCCACTCTTGGTTGGATTCCTAGTCAGGGACTTCCTGTGAGTTCTTGGAGGTTTTCTTAGTACCCAGCCTCTTTCCAACCCCACATTGGCTTCTTCTATCAAGATATCCATGCTTTGTTTTTGTTGGTCCTATCACTCAATCACCTCTTGTGATTTGTTCCCACCTCTCCTTGGTTGCTACCCATTATGACCCCAATGTGCTTGGGAGGTCTCTTTCTCTTCCTAGGGAGATCTCTGGATTTCTCCATTAAGTTCCTTCTGATCCCAAGCTGCTCAGGGTTTGTGGTTTGCAGCTTAGATATTCTCTGCTTTTTATCTAAAATCCACTTATGAGTGAGTTGATCCCATGCCTATGTTTCTGGGCTTGTGATACCTCGCTCAGAAGGATATTCTCCAAATCCATCCATTCGCCTGCAAATTTTAGGATGTCTTTTTTTTTTTTTTAACTGCTGCTGAGTGGTACTCCATTGTGTAAATGTACCACAATTTGTTAATCCATTCTTCAGTTGAAGGGCATCTAAATTTTTTCCAGGTTCTTGCTATTACAAATAATGTTACTATGAACATAGTTGAGTTAATCCCTTTGGCGTATTATATGCATCCTTTGGGTATATGCCCAATAGTATTACTGGATCATTGGGGTGATTGATTCCCAGTTGTTTGAGGAACCACCATTCTGCTTTCCAAAATGGTTATACAAGTTTACACTCCCATCAGCAATGGAGGAGTGTTTCCCTTGCTCTGAATCCTCTCCAGCATAGGTTGTCATCTGTGTTTTTGATCTTAGCCATTCTGACAGGTGTAAGGTGGTATCTCAACATTTTAATTTTCATTTCTCTGATGGTTAAAGATGTTGAACAATTTTTAAGTGCCTTTCAGTCATTTTTAATTCTTCTGTTGAGAATTCTCTTTTTAGCTGTGAACCCCGTTTTTAATTGGGTTATTAAGGTTTTGAGGTCTAGTTTCTTGAGTTCTCTGTATATTTTAGAGCCTCTGTCAGATGTAGGATTGGTGGAGATCTTTTCCCATTCAGTAGGCTGTTGTTTTGTCTTATTGACTGGGTCCTTTGCCTTACAGAAGCTTTCCCACTTTCTTTTCTATCAAGTTCTGTGTATCTGGGTTTATGTTGAGGTCTTTGATCCATGAGGATTTGAGTTTTGTGCAGGTGATAGATTTGGATATATTTGCATTCTTCTACATACTATGATCCACTTATGCCAACACCATTTGTTGAAGATACAATATTTTTCCATTGAATATTTTTTGGCCTCTTTGTCAAAAATCAAGTGTTCATAGGTGTGTGGGTTAAAGTTGGGGTCTTCATTTTGATTCCATTGATCCACAAGTCTGTTTTTATGCCAGTTGAAATGGGGAATACCCTTCAATGCAATGGTACAGGTGACTATTTCCTAAATATAACACCAGTAGCACAGACACTAAGACCAACCATCAATAAGTGGAACCTTCTGAAACTGACAAGCTTCACACACAGTCAATAAGATAAAATAAAACAAGATAAGATAAAACAACAGCCTACAGAATGGGAAAAGATTTGGATGGGAATTGCAATAAATCTGTAGATTGCTTTTGGTAAGTTTGCCATTTTTACTATGTTGATCCTACCTATCCAGGATCATGGGAGATTTTTACATTTTCTGATATCCTCTTCAATTTCCCTCTTTAGGGACTTAAAGTTTTTATCAAATAGGTCTGCTACTTCTTTGGTTTTGTTTAATGCTATTTACAACTATTATAAAGAGTGATGTTTCCCTTATTTCTTTTTCAGCCCTTTTATCCTTAGTGTATGGGAGGGCTTGTTACACTAGGTTTCTGGCCTGGCTAGCTCCACGGTTCAGAACCATCCACTATCGCTAATCTGGACCAGCAATCCCAAAGGCTCAATGAAACACACAGACACCTATATTAACTTCATGCTGTTTGGTCTATGGCTTAGGCACATTGCTAGCTAGCTCCTTCATCCTAACTAAACCCATTTTCATTAATCTGTTCTGCCACATGTCCTGTGGCTCACATGTGCTCCTTACATGTTTCTTCTTTGGGTGTCTGCTCGATCTGTCTCCACCCCCCCACCCCCCCAATACCTATGCTCCTGTCTCTGGCTATGGTGTTCACCATGGGTCAAAAACAGCTCCTTTATTTAAAAATTGATATTCAATTGATATTCACAGCATACAGAAAGGCATTCCCAAATCAAGGGCTAATGATTTTTTTGAGTTAATTTTGTACCCTGCTACATAGCTGAAGATATTTATTAGCTGTAGGAGTTCCCTGGTGGAATTTGGGGAGTCAGTTATGTATAGGATCATATCATCTGCAAATAGAGGTCGTTTGACTTATTCCTTTCCAATTTTCATCCCCTTAATCTGCTTTTGTTCTTTTATTGCTTTAGATAAAACTTCCAGAACTATATTGAATTGATAAAGGGAGAGAGGGCAGCCTTGTCTTGTTCCTGATTTTAGTGGGATTACTTTGAGTTTTTCTCCATTTAGTTTGATTTTGGCTGTTGACTTGTTGTATATTGCCTTTATTATATTTAGGAATTTTCCCTGTATTCCTGATCTCCCCAGGACTTTTATCATAAAGGAATGTTAGACTTTGTCAAAGGCTTATTTAGGATCTAAGGAGATGATCCTGTGGGATTTTTTTCTTTCAGGTTGATTATATGATGGATGACATTCAGTTTTTCATATGTTGAACCATCCTTGCATCTCTGAGATGAAGCCTACTTGATCGTGGTAGATGATTTTTTTTGTTATGTTGTTGAATTCAGTTTGCCAGAATTTTATTGAGTATTTTTGCATCAGTGTTCATGAGGGAGATTAGACTGTAATTCTCTTTCTTTGTTACATCTTTGAGTGGCTTGGTTATCAGGGTGACTGTAGCCTCATAAAAAGAGTTTGGCAAAGTTCTTTCAGTTTCTATTGTCGGGAACAGTTTGAAGAGTATTGGTATTAGTTCTTCTTTAAACGTCTGGTAGAATTCTGCACTGAAACCATCTGGCCCTGAGCTTTTTTTACTTGGGAGACTTTTAATAACAGCTTCAATTTCCTTAGGGGTTATAGGCCTGTTTAGGTAATTTGTCTGATCTTGATTTAATTTTGGTAAGTAGTACCTGTCCAGAAGCTGTCCATTTCTCTTAGGTTTTCCATTTTAGTGGTTTCCTGGGTATCTGTTGTTATGTTCCTCTTTTTGTTTCTGATTTTGTCACTGTGAATGTTCTCTCCTTGCCTTTTGCTTGGTGTGGATAAAGGTTTGTCTATCTAGTTGACTTTCTCAAAGAACCAACTCTTTGATTCATTGATTCTTTGTGTTGTTCTCTTTGTTTCTATTGTATTGATTTCAGCCCTAAGTTTGATTATTTCCGGCTGTCTACTCCTCCTAAGTGAGTTTGCTTCTAATTGTTCTAAAGCCTTCGGCTGTGCTATTAATTCTCTTTTGTGAGATTCCTCTAGGTTTTTCATATAGGCATCTAGTGATATGAATTTTCCTCTTAACACTTTCACTTAACACTTATGTGTCCCATAAGTTCAGGTATGATGTGGATTCATTTTCATTGAATTCTAGGAAGTCTTTGATTTCTCTCTTAACTTTTTCCTTGACCCAGAGATGGTTCAATTTAGAGATGTTCAGTTTCCATGAATTTGTAGGCTCTCTGTGATTTTTGTTGTTGTTGAACTCAAACCTTAGACCATAGTGGTCTATACGATATAATCAGCTATTCACATTTTTTGTATTGATGTTTGCTTTATGACTGAGTATATAGTCAATTTTAGAGAAAGTTCTATGGGGTTCTGAGACATATGTATACTCCTTTGTGTTTGAGTGGAAGGTTCTGTATATATCTATTAAGTCCACTTGGGTAATAACATTTTAGATCCCTTATTTCTCTGTTCAGTTTCTGTCTTGATCTGTCCAAGGGTGAAAGTGGGGTATTAAAATCTCCCACTATTAGGGTGTGGGGTTTGATGTGAGGTTTAAGCTTTACTAGTGTTTCTTTCACATATGTAAGTGCCCTTGTGTTGGAGGCACAAATGTTCAGGACTGAGACTTCATCTTGGTGGATTTTTCCTGAGATGAATAAGTAATGTCACTCCTGGTCTCTTTTGATTGATTTTAGTTTGAAGTCTATTTTGTTAGATATTAGGATGACTACAACAGCTAGTTTCATAGGACCATTTGATTGGAAAGTCTTTTCCCAACCCTTTACTATGAGGCTGTGTCTGTCTTTGAGGTTGAGGTTACTGTCTTTGAGGTCTCTTGTATGGAGCAGAATGATAGATTTTGTTTTTGTATCCATCACGTTAAGGTGTGTCTTTTTATATGTGAATTGAGTCCATTGATATTAAGGGATTTAAATTGCCAATGATTGTTATGTCCTGTTATTTTTGGTGATATCACATGGTGTGTGTGTGTGTACGTGTGTGGTGTGCTTCTTCTTTTAATTTTTCTTCTCTGGGATTATGAATTGCTTGTCATTTCATCTCTTCCAATTTTTTGTTTGTATTTCTTCTATTTCTTTAAGGAAAACTTTTATATCTCCTTTTAAGGCTCCTATTATCTCCACCGTAAGTTTGTTTTTAAGGTTGTTTCCTTCTTTCATTGCCATGCTCAGGTCTTGATGTTGTACAACCACCAGCTCCCTCTGGTGGTGACTTGTTCTTAATGCTGTTATATGTATTCTTGCATTGGTGTCTGCCTATTGTTCCTTGATTCCCTTTTAGTCAGCTCTTAGTTGACTCTTAGTTGTGGGCCAAGGGGCTGAGAGTCTCCAGTTGTCCCTGAGATCGCCCTCTTCCTTGGCTCTTTGTCATCTCTTTTTATGCTGTGGCCCAAAGTGCTGTGGCTTGAAACCTTGTTTCTTAAAACAAGAGAATGTCCTCTGTATTCATATATAATGATGTATTTTCCCTCATACATAGACATATGCACACACAAGCATAAGGACCTGCATACACTTCTACACATATAGTGACTCTTTCATTACTCAATATATCAAATTTTGTTGACAATGGAACATTTTGGGGTTAATAATATAATATTAGCTCAGTGGTTAAAAATATTTACTGTTCTTGCAGAGGATCAGATTTCAATTCCCTGCACCTGCATCAGGCAGCTTAACCTGAGCTCTAGGGGACATGCTTAACCTCAGATACATGCACATGGATATACACATGTACACATAAGTAAATATTAACAATAAAAAGAATAGAGCATTTTAGTAATTTTAACCTGACTAGAAAGGAAAAATAAGTTCTGGTGTTCCTACAAACATAGAATTCCCACTGTATATTATGATAGTTTGTTGTATAAATTTTAAAATCTAGAATAAATGATTTTGAAAGTTTTCACTGCAAAGAAATGATAAGTTTTAAAGGACAGATTATGTTTTTTTTATTTTTATATTACACAATATATTTACTCATCTGAGTATTGCATGGCATCTCATAAATATGTATGATTACATCTTTTAAAGAATAAAAGTACTCTTAAAACTCAGATCAAAAGTTAGTTATTAGTGTTTCTAATGATTATATTTTATTTAAATTAAATAAAATAAACTTTCTATTGTATTGGCCATATTGAAAGACAGAATTGGCTAAGATACAAATTTGACTCAAATTTTTGTAGAAATCATCTTGATTATGAAAATGTAATTTTGTGGAAAAAACTAATAGTTATATTGAGCCTGTGGCTCCCATTCTCTCCTTCAACTTCTAATGTGAATTGTCTGCCTTTCTAAAAGCTTGACAACAAAATTCAGTAGCCTCATAAACCTTATTTTTGGAGTAAAAAGGATATGACAGATTTGGATGGGGAAAAATTGTGTAATAAAAGTTTGGTTCCTTTTCTACCCTACTGGTGGAAAGATATCTCAGAATTTTTAGTAGAATAAAGTGAATAGTAAGTAAAAATATTATTTTCTGGCACAGACTAAGAAATAGAAAGCAGAAAGACTTTCCATATCTGAGCAGAGAAAGACACAATAACCCCACTCTATAACCCCACTTTCTGCCTTAGTGTAGGAGAGTTTCCATAAACATCTTTATCCCACCTGACTAAACCAGACAGCTGTAAGTTGTGAAGAAAAAAGTTTCTTATTGCAGAAATAAAAGAACTTTCTGGTCTTGTTCTTTCCTTAGGATGTCTACCACCTCCAAATATCAACCATGGTGATCATAACAAAAAAGATAAGGAATTCTTTTCTGTTGGCCAGGAAGTATCATATAGCTGTGAACCTGGCTATACACTCATTGGAACTAAACTTGTGCAGTGTACATCTTCGGGAACCTGGAGCCATGCAGCCCCAACATGTGAAGGTGTGTAGAGCTTTTCCTCTGTCAAAAGAAACTCAATTGTTTCCTGACTCTTCATGTGCAAGACTTCTCTCTTCTTTCCTAGTGAAATCATGTGACGCCATTCCAAAGCAACTTCTCAATGGCCATGTGTTTCTTCCTCCTAATCTCCAGCTTGGGGCAGAGGTTACCTTTGTTTGCAATCCAGGGTGAGTGTGAAATGATAGGTTCTGCACTGATTGTTTTCCACAATGATTTCAAAGTATGAGTTCTGAACGTAGTTAAGTTTTACTATCTTATTACTGACTTTTTCTAACTAAGAACTCTATCATTAACCAATTCCTTTTTATTTTCTTCAAGCATGTGTATTTTTAGCTAGACCAGAAAAATTTTCATTACCTGGAAATGCAGTTTTGGTTCACAGATTAAGACTCCTGTTATAGAGAATGAATATAAAATTTGGATTTAGTGAGACTCATTGGAAACAATGTCTTTGCTATTTTCTCTATAGGAATTGAGACTGTTTTACTCAATAAAGATAACTGTAGCAGTGAGGTTTCTTGGTCCTGGGCAGCCAGAGGGTCAGACCCTGCCACACCAGACCCCTTATCCGCCTGCCACCGCTGCTCAGGCCCCCAGAAATAACTCAGAAGCTTATATTAACTTCATGCTGTTTGGCCTATGGCTCAGGCACATTGCTAGATAGCTCTTACATCTTAAATCAACCCATTTCTATTAATCTGTCTGCCACGTGGCCCAAGACTCACCTGTGTTCCTTACATGTTGCTCCTTTGGGCTTCAACTCGGTCTGTCTGACTCCATCCTACTTCTCCTACCTATGCTCTGATTTCTCCTCCTACTTTTTCTATGGTGCCTGTCATGGGCCAAAACAGCTCATTTATTTAAAGATTGATATTCACAGCATACAGAAAGGCATTTCCACATCAGATAACCTTGGAATTTGGATGCTAAAAAGAAGAGGGGGAATTCTAAAGAAAAGATGCACTTTAGTATGCTTTAATTCCTTATTGATATGTTGTTTAGTGGAGCAGATTTACAAGTAGCTATGGGCTTTTTCTTGAGCAAGAAATATTTTAAAATGCATACCAGCCTACAAATACTTGAGAAAAATGATTCTGTACAATTAAAAAGTGTTTTGTTCTAGTGAAGGTTTACTGCTCCTTATTGTTTAAGGTTCCTGTTAAAAGGCAAATCTTCTAGTCGGTGTGTCCCAGAAGGAGAAACAGTAATATGGAATAATAAGTTTCCCGTCTGCGAACGTGAGTATAAAGTAACAATAATCAAATGTGGGGATTCAATATAAGATAAAAACAGTCGGAGATATCAGAGGACAGATCCACCTCTTCCAGTCTTTTTTTTTCCTTTTTTTTTCAGACAGAGTTTTCTGTATAACAGTCCTGGCAGTCCTGGAACTTGCTTTGAAAACCAGGCTTGGCTTTGAACACACAAAGATTCTCTTGCTTCTGCTTCCCAAGTGCTGGGACTAACAGTGTGAGCCATGGCTTTATTGAATCCCCACAATCAAATATGTATCTTGTCTCTTGATTCTGTATTCCCATACATTTATTAAATAAGACATGTCACCCAACTATGTTCCCATTTTTCTCTGTTTAAAATTCAGAAAAAGGTATTAAATTTGTTCACTTGTTAACATATTAAGTTGTGATTTTCTAAATAAAGTAATAAAGGCTCTGTTTATTACTTTTATTACTTGTTAAAAAGTCAAGCAAAACCCTTTCTAATGTGCTAAAGCTCTGGTTGTGCCTCCATGTCATTTCTTGTACTGAAGAGCTCTACCTATGGCCATATAGACATCACTGAAAATCCAGGAATTGCCAACTTTCTCTTTATTCTGCAATTTTCCCGGAAAGATGTGTACATGTCATAGTAGCTATTAACAGCTAATATCCTTCCATGCGACCAGGATGTATAAAGAATATGAGATCAACACTCAAATGGTTTTCTCATGGGTATCTGCAATTAAGGGGTTGCAAATGACTTGTAATGAGATTTCAGTGTCTTCTGTAACAGTATCTAATATGACTATGCTACCTGCAAGTTGGCTGTATGTTTCAAAGAGGCACTGAATAAGTAGTGCGCTTTGGGTACTGTACCTGCCAATTTCACATGATTTTGTCTCACTATATTCTTATCATGCCTTATGTAGCCTGAACTATAGATTGGAAAACTGAGGCTAGGGGAGAGTATGACCTGCCTAAGATCATACAGCTATTGAGTGACAGGGAGGATTTGAAACCAGGGCTATTGAGCCCAAATCAGTCTATATTGACTCCCCACATGCAATTAGCATGTCATTAACATATTTTAAGTTTGCCTTTTTGTTTTTTAAAAGTGTTTAGAGTATTAGATAGGTTTGGAGTCAATTTTATCGTTGTCTGGTTAAGATGATTTGTATTGATTTCTTTGACAAGGATCAAGAAAAAGGCATTTGGAAATGAACAAAATATAAGTAAAATCAACTCTAGCAAAGCCTTCTATTTCTAAGTACATTTCTGGATTAGTGATTTGATCTGTACTTTGAGCTTTTATTTATTTAGTTCTAAATGATTAATATGCTCACCTGGTATCTTTTTTACTTTTCAGAGATTTCATGTGGCCCTCCTCCTGAAGTAAAAAATGCTCGAAAACTCCATTATTCTCTTCCCATACCCCTTCAAACTGTTGTGCAATACACTTGTCTATCTGGCTTCCGCCTAATTGGAGAGAAGACTATTTTTTGTATAAGTAAAGACCAAGTAAATGGCATTTGGGACAAAGATCCTCCTGTATGTGAAAATCACAATAGAAACTCTATTTGCTCAGAGCCCAGAGTACCAGGGGGAATCAAAAGTAGAAGATCTAGACCACCGTTCAGACATGGTGATTCTGTGACATTTACCTGTAGTGCCAACTTCACCATGAGAGGAAGCAAAACAGTCTGGTGTCAAGCGAATAAAATGTGGGGACCAACACCACTGCCTATCTGTGAGAGCAGTAAGTACAGAAATAAAACGTAGTCTGGGCCTGGGGTCTACCAGATTGTGAGAGCACTGAGTGTAAAAGCTATAAGCTTTATCAAGTTCTGGGGCCTGTCAGCCTGCGAGAGTGTTGAACATGGAAGCAGAACCTCACTGAAGACTATGATCTTCCATTTATGGGCAGATCATTTGTTGCATGTTCTCAAAGGAAGAATTATGTAGGTCTTGTCCCTGACACTTGAGCTGTGTTTTAGGAACCCATTCCCCATTCTGGGTTGCCTCTGCAAACATGTTCACAAGTGATCTACTCTTTACTCAAACTATCTCTTAGGCTGTAGAATTTTAAATCAATTAACTTTAAAAATAGAGACGACTGTGAATATTTTGTTCTTTTTATATCTGGTTTATAGTGCTAATAAATCTAAATTCAAAGTTTAATTCTGTGAGTATATAAATTGTCAGTATTTGATAAAATTATACTATCAAAAATTTTAATAAAGAACAATATTGATAAATTCTAAGTTTAGGTTGTAGAACTTAGAAAGTACTATATTGTTTACAAATATGATCCACTCTGGCCTGGGAACACAAAGCTGCAAATCTCAACTTTGCAGGAGCCTGAAGTAAGAGATTACAAGTTCAAGGTCTGCCTGGGCTACATTGTAATTTAAAAGCCAGCCTGAGAAACTTAGCCAGATCTTGTCTCAAAATACAAAGTGACAGAAAGGATTGTGGATGTAACTCTATGACAGAGTGCTCATCTTTGTTCAGTCCCAAGTACCACAAATTATATTTATTTTACCTATATATCAGTAGTCTTGTTAACCAGTACCAATCTCAAAATGGATTGTCTATTAAAAACAAACCTTAAAGATTTGGGTAACCCTATACATATTCAAATGAAAACACATAGATATATATT
Organism: Phyllotis vaccarum; assembly: GCA_033318265.1. Taxonomy (NCBI): domain Eukaryota; kingdom Metazoa; phylum Chordata; class Mammalia; order Rodentia; family Cricetidae; genus Phyllotis; species Phyllotis vaccarum. Next base: position 202,882 of record JARWLC010000017.1, read on the forward strand.
GTTTCATGAAATAAAAAGAAATTAGAATAGTATGTGTTATACATGATGTGCATATTTATTTACATTACATATAAGATACCAATAAACTGTATTAGTAATGTCAATTAGAATAATTCTCTGAATAACAGTGTTAAAGTTGAGTAAGACTGAATCTCTCTAGCAAGTAAAATTTTTCTCAAGGCAAAAATATGATTAAAAATGAAAATAACACAATAAAACTTTATATAAATAAATATATAAAGCTTTATATAAATAGCTTTTGTAATAAAGCTTTAATCACTGCACTTGGGATGCAGAGGCCGGTGGATCTTTGTGAGTTCAAAGGTAGCCTGATTTACGTAAAGTTTCTGGCTTACCAGGGTTACATAGTAAGACCATATGCTCCGAAAATTACAATTGTTTTTGAACAAAAGGAAACTAAGTTGAAAGTTAATGGTGACTGGTTACCAAAGATTGTATGCTATTATTTATTTATATCTGTGTCCTAAGCTGGCATCTAGTTCATAAGTATACATCATCTGATTGTTTTTCCCCTATGTGTATGTACAAAGATTTCCCTATAGAGTGCCCATCACTTCCCATGATTGAAAATGGACACCAAATAGGACAGCATGTTGGCCAGTTTGCTGCGGGGTTGTCTGTGACATACAGTTGTGATTCTGGTTATTTGCTTATTGGACAAAAGACACTTACGTGTTTATCTTCAGGACACTGGGATAGTACCATCCCCACATGCCAAGGTATCTTAAATTTACTATCCAATGGGAGCTGGTATGGCATTTGACATGATTACTTCTTATTCTTGTCATTTTTTTTTCCTAGAGGCCAAGTGTGAACCTCCAGGACAGTTTCCCAATGGGCAGATAAAAGAGCCTCTGAATCTTCAGGTTGGCAAAACTGTGTACTTCTCATGTAATGAAGGGTGAGTGTCAGGAGGGTCTGTAAAATTTAATGCACTTGAATTGTGTATGCCTGTTATGAACTATCTATAAAGCCCACAAAAGGAATGTGGATGAGCCTGGGTGTTACTCAGGAATAATCTGGAATGAGGTAGTGAAAGAGAATACTAATAAAAGAGTAGCTGTACAGATTAAGTGGACCTGTTGTAGATTTGATGTCAAATTTACCAGTTTTTCGGACAAACTGCCTAATAGTACTAAATTCCAATCCATCTCCAGGTACCGATTACAAGGACAACCTTCTAGTCAATGTGTAATTGTTGAACAGAAACCCATTTGGACCAAAAAGCCTGTGTGTAAAGGTAGGTGAGACAATGGTGGTTTGTAAGGAAATACAGGTGTCCACATACACTGCATCCTTGGTTTTCCTATAAGCATACATGCATGTGTGTGTGCATGTATGTGTGTGTGTGTATGTTCACAGTAAAAAAAACAAAAAAACAACCAACCTAGAAATCTTGACTCTGCACTGCAATGTCCTTTAACTTTTAATTCTGTTTTCCTAAGTCAAATGAAGCAAGCAGATTTTTCTTTCTCTCAAAGACACATGATCTTGGTGAGAAAATTTGAGCCATGTACATAAAGAAGATTGTGTATTTGGTAACTAGAACTAAGAAATAAGCAAAGGAGGAACATTCAAAAATAAAATCTTAAAATTGCATTTGTAGTTACAGTGTATTATATGATTGAATAGCTCATTGCAAATTCAGAAATCATTGTCCTTTACCTTCTTTAGAAATTCTCTGCCCACCACCTCCACCTGTTCTTAATGGAAGACATACAGGCAGCTTTTCAGCAAATGTACCATATGGGAGCACAGTTACCTACACTTGTGACCCAAGCCCAGAGAAAGGAGTGAACTTTATTCTTATTGGAGAGAAGACTATCTATTGTACCAGCGACAGTAAGAAGAATGGGATCTGGAGTGGCCCTGCTCCACATTGTGAACTTTCGACTTCTGCAGTTCAGTGTCCACAACCCCAAATATATGGAGGGCAAATGTTATCTATTTTGAAAGATAGATATTTCTATAATGACACTGTGACATTGTCTTGTGAATCTGGCTTCAACTTGAAAGGCAGCAGGAGAATCCGATGCAATGCCCAGGGAACATGGGAGCCATCATTACCTGTGTGTGAAAAGGGTAGGTGCTTAATAATCAGAAGATGAATCATTAATTAGAGGAAGGGAATTTGGACTTTACACAAATGTAGTCCCTATACCTCCATTCATATGATAGTGGATATAAAATCATAAAGAAGGCTTTCATAACATTTCTTGCCCACTATGGAAAATACCTTCTCTTTCAGACAGATGCCATAAGAATGGAATTATCATATTGATTTGACTTCATTAGCTCAGTTTCCATTGTTTACTCTAAAAATTTTCATTGTATCTGTTTTTCCTTTAGAATGTCAAGCTCCTCCTAAAATAGTTAATGGGCAAAAAGAAGACAGGCACTTCCTCAACTTTGACCCTGGAACATCCATAAGATATAGCTGTGACCCTGGCTATTTACTGGTGGGAGACGACACTATACATTGTACTCCTGAGGGGAAGTGGACACCCACTGCACCCCAGTGCAAAGGTACTACACTACAACTACAGATATTTTGCCTAAGATTATCTTGAGCTGTTACTCATCCTTATCTTTTTTCTTAGTTGCAGAGTGTAAACCAGTAGGACCACATCTCTTTAAGAGGCCTCAGAATCAGTTTATTAGGACAGCTGTTAATTCTTCTTGTGATGAAGGGTGAGTGAAGCCTATCTCATCCTGAAAGAGGTCTGTCTTACCAGTCTCACTGAAAACTGTATATAAGAGTTCATCTTAAAGGTCTTTCCTTGCCATGTGATCATGGATTGTTTATCACAATGTTTTTCTATTCATGGGAATTACACAATGAATGGATGGTGTTGAAGTTGGCTATATTTTTTTTCCTGTTGTATTTTGTCCTAAAATTTGTCAGTCTGCCTCTGGAGCCCATAGTGCTTGCTTAGCTTATTGGTAACCACATGGCTAAATGATATGACTCTTTGTCTCTAGGTCCCAGTTAAGTGAGAGTGCTTATCAGCAGTGTCAAGGTACAGTTCCTTGGTTTATAGAGATACGTCTTTGTAAAGGTGAGTAACAAAACTGACAGAATTTAAAGTGATATAAGATGGATGAGCATCCTGTTTTAGACTAGGTTATGGGAATTAAAACATTATTTTGTCAAGTTTTATGGCTATTTTGCCATCTTTCTTCTGTCACTTCTTTCTGCTTCAATCAGTAAAATTCCATGTACTTGGTTACCACGTTTATGCTGTGGTTTAGGATTATCAGAATATAGAGAGTGATAATTATCTGAGCCACTATCCCTAGTTTGAGTCACACCAAGGTGTAGTGAAGAGATTAGAAGATTAGTGTCAAATATGAACTCACATTCTGTTTTTGCCATTAATACCTGTATGACTTATAGAAACCCTACTCTCATCTGTAAGTGTCACCAAATTGGTTTTAATTATTAGTATAAGTGGTACTATATCTACTTTCAGGATGATGAAACTTCCTATTGTAAAGTAGGTGCTCAATTAACAATAATTTTCTTTAGTCAACCATATAGCTATTGTCACAAGATATACTCCAAAAGCATGCTTCTGTCAGTTGTACCCTTTATTCTTATATTGACTGTGGTAAAATAATTACTAATTTAATTAGAACGTGAGTATTGGGTCTTACTATCTCATAATATGTTCATTTTCAATACCAATCTTATTTTCAGTGATATCTGCTTAAAAAATTATATATTCACAATAATGTTTGATATAACTCACAGCATAAACATTCATCCACACCCTCTAGAGAAACATGGTCAGAACTGCTGTACTTCTAATCCTGGGTCAGATGTCTAAGGTATCTTTTTATGTCTCCAGAAATCACCTGCCCACCACCTCCTGTTATCCACAATGGGACACATACAGGGAGTTCTTCAGAAGATGTCCCATATGGAACTGTGGTCACCTACAAGTGTCACCCTGGGCCAGAGGAAGGAGTGCAATTCAGGCTCATTGGGGAACGTACCATCCGCTGTACAGGTGGCAGCAAAGGAAGAGGCTTCTGGAGTGGCTCTGCTCCTATCTGTAAACTTTCACTCCCTGCTGTTCAGTGTTCAGATGTCCATGTGGCAAATGGATATAAGCTCACTGTCAATGGAGCCCCATATTTCTATAACGATAGTGTGATGTTCAAGTGTAATAGTGGATACATTTTGAATGGAAGTAGTCAGATTCGTTGTAAAGCTAATAACACCTGGGATCCTGAAATACCACATTGTGAAAAAGGTAAAAAGACAAACCTAATGGAAATTTTAAATGGCATTTACTTGTTTATAGTTTTCTGTTTTTTATTGAAGGACTGGATAATAAAACAGAAAATTTTTCTGTTTTTTAACTGAAGGGCCTTGTACAAACTAGGCAAGTATAAGCTACATCTCCAGCCCCTATTGTTTAGTCTTATTTGTTATTTTCTACTCAAAACAAGAGTCTCTTTTCAAAAGGCAAAAGGGACACAGATTCCCTTCATAATTCCTCCATTACACCAAAAGCTACACATGTGCTGTACTGCAATCTTTGCATGAGTGTACCTTTGAATTTGAAACATATTCAGAGTATATAATAACATTTAAAGAAGTCTTCTACCAAAAATAAAGGCAACTCAGCAACTAAAGGAACATTCACATCATGGTCAGGACTTCATCATGAAGGCAGACAGAAGATAGATTTGTTCCCTACAGCATGAGTCCAGGATCACAAGTATAGCCACAGAACAGAAAACATTCTATGATGGACGGGAACCTCCTGAACCATGCCTTCAAAGTTTTAAATTGGCGCCAGCTGTTGTGATCTTACAGTTCTGGAATAGAATGCTATTGTTGATATTTATATGGGAAGTTTGATCTCCAGGCCGCCACCCTCTTAGGCACTATCAAAGTTGGTATACTTGTAGAAACATGGTCCTCTCTCTCTAGAATAACATGAACACACTTCTGACCCTTACTACAAGTTATGGGGAACAAATCTATCCACTACCTTCAGGACAATAGAGTCTTGCCTATTATATGAAAGTTCTTTTGGTTCCTGAGTCATCTTTCCTTTTGATCTGAGGAATCTAAAAGCAATCTCAACTTTGTCCACCCCCAGAAGGATGTGAGCCTGTGAAAGAACCTTATGACCTTCCAGATGATTTAAATGTAAAACTAGTGAATAAAGCCTGTCAACACGGGTGAGTGTGAAGTTGTCCATTCTAAGACAGAATGCCCACTAACTCTACCCACAGCTTGTCTTGGTAAAACTATGGGGATTCCGCATGCTCCTACCTACAGTGGTTTAACTAGCAGGTCCTTCCTGTTTCTCTAACATGGGAATAACTTTGCTCAGTTTCTTCTTTAGAAATATTTTTCTGGAGAACCAGAGTTTAAGTTTCTTTGTACCCAATCCATTATTTAGAAGTACCTCTGTGGTTGTACAGTCTACATTGAAGAGGTGCAATATTGAGAATAAATATAACATTTTTCTAGGTACCAGCTGACTGGACATACTTATGAAAAGTGTCAAAATGCTCAGAATGGAACTTGGCTCCAAAAGGTTGCAGTTTGTAAAGGTAAATTATAAACATGGGGGACCAACCATGGATTTAATTAATTAGTTAGCAGAGAGTAAGTTTACAACTTCTTTAATAGTTTATACTTCTTTTTGCTATATAAGATATATATATATATAATTAGTATAAGATATAAACAAATCTTTTAGTTTTGATCAACACTTGAATCAAGAAATAATTTTCAAGTAAGAATGAATACTTACCATGTGTATATGAATGTGAATGTGTACACATATACACATTTTAATTTTACTAAAATTATATAATTATTTATTTTACTAAAATATATGGGATATTTCTGGGATATAGCAACACAGCCATATTTCTTTCTTTATACTTCATTCTTTTTAATTTTTAGAATGAATCTTACATAAATTGATAAAGCATGTTTGAATTTGCAAAATTCAAATAATTTTTTATTCATATAAATTATAAGGCACCTTGTATAGTGTTGGTTATATTGGGATGAAGATTCAAATTCTCTAAATCTGTTATGCAGTTATTTCCTGTCAAGCTCCACCAACAATTGAAAATGGGAGGCACAGAGGCATGATGGCACAGCACTTTCCGTATGGAAGTGAAGTCTTTTATGAATGTGATCAAGGGTTTGATCTTCAAGGAGAGAAAAGTTTGCAGTGCAGAACGGATCGTAAAGGACATGGATCTTGGAATGGACTTCCACCAAAGTGCCTAAGATCTTCTCCTCCAACCTATTGCCCTGATCCAGAAGTCAAACATGGATACAAACTCAATAAAACTCATTCTGCATATTCCTATAATGACACAGTACTTGTTGCCTGCAATCATGGCTTCATCATGAATGGTAGTCACTTGATAAGGTGTCATACCAATAACACATGGGTACCAAGTGTACCAACTTGTATTAGAAAAGGTAAGTCTTTTTCATGGATAAAAAGTGAAATGTTTTACAAAATAAAGAAGGTTTTTTGAGTATGCATTCTACGTAAAGTAAAGCATCTAAAGGCTAAAGCAGTTTAGTGTTTTATAACATGATATGCCTTTTCCTATCTCCTCACTTGATCGTCTTTCTCTTTCCTTTGTACAGAGCAAGAGTACCTGGAATTATAATGATTAACCAATCTCTAATTTATTAATTCTTTTGAATTTAGTTGGAAACATGGTCACACTTTTTGACAAATACTTGGCAAAAATACTCTTTGAAATTTGATATTTAAGGCTATTGTACCACCCAGGAGGATGTTGGATGTTCTAAAGAATGAACCTGAACTTCAAACCTACTAAATTATCTCATAATTTTAGCTGTTATTTGAGAGCTTGTTGTTCCTGTTGGGACTGTCCTCATCACAGACTGTCAGGTGCAGTCTCATTAAATTAAACTCCATAAAGGTGTGTTTTCACTTCCTTGCTCCTGGGCATCTGGATTTATGTGTGGTACTTAGATTACAGCTTGTTTTTGACATAGATGGAAGATGACAGGTCAATTAGTTGTAAATACTATTACTCTTGGACCGATCAAGGAAATATAATAGATACATAGGATAACAAATTGTATTTGTAGAGCATAGCTTTAGCTATTAAAGCATCATATGTTCAACTTTTTTCTTCTAGTCATATATGGTACAGAAAGGAAAAGCACACATTTTCCAAACTTGAGGATTAACTAATTGGGTTGTTTCTCGTTGATTTTCTGTGGTGCTGTTACCCAGGATTGTGGTTTCTAAGTCTTATTCTGTGCCCAGTTAAAAGCCTTTCCTTGTTGATCTCTAAGCTTTCTTAGGGTGTCCTTCTCCATCCGCAATCCCCAATGGAAATCACACTGGTGGGAATATAGCTCGGTTTTCCCCTGGAACGTCAGTCATGTACAGCTGTTACCAAGGTTACCTTCTGGCTGGAGAGGCACTTCTTCTCTGTACTGCTGAGGGTATCTGGAGCCAACCTGCCCCTTATTGCAAAGGTATTTTGTCTGCTTTGTGGTTGTGGTTGTTCTTTCTATCAAAGTAATTTGTCCCAAATATATATGTTCAGTTAAACATTTTAGGTTAAAATTGTTAGATATCAATTCTATGCTTTAATTAAGTGCATTTAATAAATTAATATATTAATTTCAAATTTTAAAATAAAATGATATAAAATACAACTAATAATTATTTGTTTATATGTAGAAAGTTGAAGTAATTTTTGAGATTTAAGCAACTAAGAAAAGGTTATAGTCACATTATTGTTAAAGTTTTGTTACGAGTATTTGACAAAGCATCAATAAAAATCACGTTGTTCTTTTGATTCTGTTTCCCTATTTGGTAATGAGATTGTAGGCATTTTTTTTCTATTGATTATTTGGGAATCTCAAATCATGCACCTTGATTAGACACACGTCCCAATCTCCTCATGTTCACACCTCTCCACTGTGACCTCTCCTTTCACAAAAGAAAAAGAAAAAAGAAAAAAGAAGTCCATTTTTTGTTGTTTATATACTCACTGGAGTATGGTCAAATTCCTAGTGGCCAGCCCTACATGGGAGGATAACTCTTTCTCCACCTGTACCTGTGCCAGAAGCCATCAGCTGAGGAGAGCTATGCATTGACCTGACAAGGGAAATGCTAGCTCTCCAATGCTCATACTACAGCCTATGGTGCAGGCACAGCTCTCCTGTACCCGTCACCATCACACCATGGCAGGTGAGGGGTGGAGACAGCTCTCCCACAATACAGACAATTTTTTACATATTTTATAAAGTAATTATCAACAATGTGTATGAAATAAGAATAATAATTCAGCATATAATTAGCTGAGGATTCTACCATATGCCAGATGCTGTGAATTTCTTCCATTATTATCTCATTTAATGCCCATGAAACCCATAAGAGAGTTAGTACTAATGTTATTCCTGCTTTATGGATAAAGTCCCAATGTCCCGGAGAGAACTGTGACTTACTCATAGTCACGCAATGATCAGTGAAGATTCAAGTCCAAGGTCTTACCAGGCATTTTCTAATTTTCATATTGTGAAATGATGTTATTATATCAAGTTCAAGAACTGTGCAATCAAGGCAAAAAGATAGCCCCGTGGTTAAGAGTGCAAGCTGCTCTCTCACAGAACCCAAGTTAAGTTCCTACCACCTACATAGGGTGACTCAAAGCCACCTATAACACCACATCCAGAGAATCTATTACAGAAAAAGAGGATTTTCCGGATTCTAAAGGTACCTGCACATATATGTTGTACTTATGCATGAACCTGTGTGCATATACACACACAACACATGCACAGAGAGAGACAAAGACAGGGATAAAGAGAGAATTTTTTAAAAAAGAAATGTACAAATAAGTTACCAAAATATCGTAAAATCATATTCTAAGTATGTTGAATATGTTGTGTTAGGTCACGATATTAGCTATCTTAGGCTAAATGTGGCTACCTGTGGTTGCAGGCTGCAAGTTGAACACTATTTGCTCAAAATATCAAAGAAGAAATGAGGATGCATGTGCATATGTGAAGAATTAGATATAAGACTAGAATCTAAGAGGGAACCGTAATTTGGAATAATTAATATTATACATTTAGCCCTTAGTATTTCTTTAAGAAGGCATTAGAATTATTTAAACACTATTAGTATAGACATGAAAACATAAAACAATCTAGCTTAAGTTGCTAGGTAGTTGCTGAAAAATAGTTGCCAACAAAGACTGCCCAAAGTATTGCCTTATGCTATCCAATGAAACTTTACTTACTGATAATAAAGTAAGTTGATTTTATAACATTTCTAGTAAGAACAGTTTATACATGACAATGTATTAGTAACATTTCATTAACTTCAGAGGTAAACTGTAGCTTCCCTGAGGATACAAAAGGAATACGGAAGGGATTCCAACTTGGGAAAATGTATCGGCATGGAGCTACTGTGACTTTGGAATGTGAGGATGGATATACCTTGGAGGGCAGTCCTCAGAGCCAGTGCCAAGATGACCACCAGTGGAACCCTCCCCTGGCTATCTGCAAATACCGTAAGTGCAGGTGCTTCACCACTGTTTGTATGTGGACTGTGTAGGAGGAGATGGAGTGTCTATCCATGTAGATTTCCAGGGCTTTGACATAGTGAACTGCGATGTAGCAACAGATTAACTGAAAGGCAGTAGTCAATATAAAGAAAAGTATAATTGAGGATTGAGCAATCATATTAAAAGGGGCATAATAGTCTAAAAGGAGCAAAAATGTAAAACTTGTATCCTTCTATTTTAAAAGAAACTGTGAGACTTCACTCTTGGCTGATTTTTAAGTGCTTAGCAACTTGAGTGGTGTTCTAAAAACATGTCAACTAACCTGTTAAAACAGTTCATATTTTCATTTGATCTCAAAAGTCACTGACTATAAAGCTGAGTGTATTGACAAACTCTCACAACTTGACTAATTAAAGTAGGAAGATATCCATTGAATTTTGACGTAAGAGTAGATCTATATTATATCATATGTAGACTGAATGGGAGCCGAGTGTTGACCTCTGGGACATTGCCAGATGTAATGGTACCTAGACAATATTGACTTGTACTGCCAGACTGATGTTTCATATTTTTTTATTCTCTTTAGGATCAACTGTTCCCCTTATTTCTGGTGAGTCCACATACATACTTGGAAATTCGATGTTTCACATTCTACATAATGTTGCATTTTAATTCACTGGGTCTGATGCTTTTTCATCTTTTAAAATTTTTTTAATGATCTTGATGCATTATAAAATGTCCATTTAGGTTAGAGTTGAATATGTATTCAATGTTCTAAATTTTTGAAAGTCTCATTTCATTTGCTCTTGGTATTTGGTTCAACTGAATTAAGAAATCTTATTTTGCTATAGCAAAGTATACTTCAAAACAAAGGGTCAGATGTTATTATGCAAAATCATAGGATTCTAGTATCCTATTCTATGATCATAATTATACTCTAGGGACAAAATTGTTTACCAATAAAACTGAAAAGAATAGAAAAAACTTGTTTAAAAGTTGACTGGAGCCCTGTGGTCCATTTGCCTGGTGCTGCAGACAGAACATGGACTAGAAAAATGTAAAGCTAATTATGATTACACAGTAATTCAGTGTTTGTGGTTAAGAAAAATGTATTAGAAAATTACACTAACAATTTCTGTAGCATTAGGAGTAAGCCTTACAATCAGTTCCTAGTGATACAAGTTGTTGTTTTCTGGCATTAAACATTCATTTTTCCCCTTCAGGTGTTTCTGCAGGCTCAGCAGTTATCATTTTGGTTGGTGTCACCTTCTGTGTGATGTTAAAACATAGAGAACAGTAAGTTCAAATGAATTCTTCTCCAATATGTACTACAGATCTTGGGTTCTTGTCTCCAACTAAACAAAACACAACTTACATGAACTGAAACATAATGTCATCACTAGAGTAAAGTACTTTGTGATATAGAAGGCCAACTTCTCTATAGGAACTTTAAAAATACCCAATGAATATCTTAATTTGTAAAAATCAATTTTTAAAAAAATCTAGGAAATAGCACAAAAATCCCAAACAAAAAAATCATCTAAAGATAACATTTAAAGGTATTTTGAAATATTCTGTTTAATGGTTCTCTTGTATTTTCTATTTCTTTTGTTTTGTTATTTTAGTTTATATAAAGCTTTTTCATCATTATTGTTTTCTAAAATACAAAGTAAATATATTGGTTATAAAAATTAAATAATTCATATTGAAAAGCACCATTATTTTTTTTGCATTACCACTAACGTCTTTAAAGCCCAAAGTTAAAGAATGTCAATGATTTTCTGAGAATGTATCATGTGTTTAGCATACATACACATGATTTTGTAAAATGTTTGCAAGTGATCCTAGAAAAATAAGAGGCATATGAAAAGATAATGTTTGCGTCAGTTCATTGACTGAAGATTACCTCCTTATATTAACGCCTTATATATGCTAGACTACCAGGACATAGACTTTGACATTAAGGAGGTCACAGTCTAGTGAAAGATGGCAATTCAACAAGTACCATGATATTATCATAGCTAATTAGATTGTATTTAGTGGAGACACAAAGAAATAATTAATATCTAATTGAATAGTGACAAAAAACTATTTCAAATGAACCCAAAGATAGTGAAAGCAAGGAGTGGAAAGTGCTCTAGGTAGAATGAAGAGTTTGATGATAGACCAGAGGCTTGGCTTCCCATAATGGACATTGGGAACCACATATATAATTGGATTTGACTGGAAATAATTTGTGATAGTGAAGATGGCAGAGATTTGGGTACAAATAGGAAATAAAAGCCCTTTGACACTTGAATCTTGTGGAAACTACAGAAAATAGGTATATGCAAAGGATATCTTTCAAAAAGCATATAAGCCTGTCATCAACCTGGGAATGTTTTTGTATATAAGTTATGTTGTTTCTGTGAAGCTAGTATCAGGAAACATAATCAGATGAAGATTTGCTAAGTAGCAGGTAACTTTGAAATGAGGAAGCCGAAGTCATGCCAGCCCAAATATCACACACACACACACACACACACACACACACACACACACACACACACACACACACATACACACACACACTCAAAATCCCAACAACAAAATGTTTACAGGAACAAAAGATACATACGTTAGCATATTAAGCTGTAGGCGCATTATGTTACATTGTAAATAATTGTCCCGCCTACTAGTTTAATAAAAACACTGATTGGCTGAAGGCAGACAGTAAGTGTGGGTGGAGCTACCAGACTGGGAAAACTCTGGGAAGAGGAAAAATAGAGTAGAGATGCCACAGACACACCAGAGAAGCAGATGCAGAGGACAAATATGTTACTCTGAGAAAAGGTACTGACTGAGCTACATGGTTGAACAGGATAAGAATCATGGGTTAGTTTAAGCATAAAAAGTTAGCAAATTATATGCCTGGGCCCCAGGTCAATCAGTGTAAAACTAATATAAATGTCTGTGACTTTCAGTGGGACTATAAGACTGTGGATCTGTGGGTCCGGGCCATGAGACTAGGCCAGAAAGTCTGGGCCAGAAACCTAATACAACATTAAGCCCCTTGAATCTGTCAGTTTACCATGCCACCACTGCCATATGACACAATTGCTCATAGTTTTATGTCCAATCCAGGCATCAGACATGATGGGGTTAGACTACCATCACATGATGAGGGTGTTATTGAACCTAAATGTGGCAGGTTTTGTCATGTTCTATGATTAGTGTGCACTAGCAATAACCAAGGTGAGCACCATACAACCTCATATTTGAGAAGGACTTCAGAGTTATGCACCTCAATAGGACTGAAAAATACTACAAACTCCCATTTTTTTCTTACACAGATTCAGAATAACCACAAGAATAAAATATGGCAATAAAGACATCTGTTTTGATTTTGGTTTAAGTTTTCCAAATGAGTTAGACTATGGTGCTTAAAAAAAAAAAAAAATTTCAAATCCATGGAATTAACACTGTCCCACTCATCAGGCATTGAGGAAAATCTAACAAGGTTATGAGAAGTTGAATCATGAAGAAACCTTCTTGGCAGACAAAGAACTGTGTATCCTGTAAGATTACTGCAAGGAAATAAGGTTTTCAGATTTTCATTTACAGAAGCAAGGTCAGGGATCAGCACTGGTAAAAGATACCTTTCCTAGGAAGAAAATAAATTTCCTGAACTCAGTCATCCATACTAGATGTGGAAAGAAAAAACACATAAAAAGATGCCAGGGAATGGGGTTCACAGAGGGAAGAAGGGAAGGCTGTTGGGAAACAATACTCTGAGGCATTTATCATATAGAATTTGAAGAGATCTTGACTCAGGTGACAGTGGAAAGTCTTGAAACTACAAATAACAAAAGAGCTGAAATAAAAATGAGAACAGATTTCAAAGAGATACTATTTAAAGGTGGCGGGGGGAGAAAACATAGGTAAAGAAATTCAGGTGAGCCATGGGCCATGTGGCAAGAAAGATTAATGGAAATGGGTTGAGTTAAGGTGCAGGAGAGCTCACTAGCAAAAATCCTGAGCCATTGGCTGAACAGGTCGTAATTAATATAAGCTTCTGTGTGTTTCTTTGGGACTTTGGGACTGCTGGTCTGGACCTCAGGGCTAAACAGAGCTAAGCAGCTGTGGGCAGGTCCAGACGTTGGGGCTAATCTGGGAGAGAAACTTAAAACAGCACATAGACAAGGAGAAAAGATAGGAGAAGGATATATAAGGAATTCAAAAGGAAAAAGTATCTAAAAGACAAACAGTGGGCTGTCATTTGCATGGAATTCCTCATAGGAATCTAGGAGATAATTTTAGTTGAGTAATTAAAGTTTTGAATAAATAGAAAATATGGTATCTAAGTTTACCATCAGAACATTGCATGTGAGAAAAATCTGAAAAAAATGGAATATCCTAAAATAAATTAGTGTTCCTGTCTGCTTATTATCACTTATTAGCATGTTATATCATGGGTCACAATGTTCTTGAGCCTCAATTGATATGAACAAAACATGTATGTTTAAAAGTTCATAAGACTTATTCCATTTTCTAATTTCCTTAAATTTATTTTCTAACAATTGAAATTCATTGAAGCTTTTATTGTTTTATAAATGAGAGTAATAGTAAGTTATCTAGCACCAGCTTCCAACTTGAACAATCACCATATTAATAAGTTAACTATTTTTATGTGCCTTTCAAATTGGGGCCTATGATGTTTAAGAAAATGAGATGAAATGATACATGAAAAATAGAATTTTCTGGATTGATAGAACGCAGACATCATAATCATAGTTAATGAGTAAAAGCTTGACTGTTTTCTTGTGTCTTTCTTTTAGCAATTATTATACAAAGAAAAGACCTAAGGAAGGAGCTTTTCATTTAGAAACACGAGAAGTATATTCTGTTGACCCATACAGCCTAGCAAGCTGATAACATCACAAGTTGGTATATAATGAAACTGAAATACATTATTAATATACATAATGTTAATATGTCAAAATTTGCTTTAATATTTTCTCATGGTCTTTCTTAAATATGGTCTTAAGTAAATATTGTTTATATCAGTCTTTAATAGCCATGTACAATATTATTAATTTACTTCTATTGACAACTGAAGGTCTTATCTATTCGGTAAATATGTAACAAATGTGATTAATAAAATTATTAAGAATAATTTAAAATGATCAAGAATGAAACAAAGTCAAATATGGCAAATGCTTATAATTTTAGCACTTGGAAAGTAGAAGGATGATCAGGAATTTAAGGCTGGCCTCAGCTACATAGTGGATTTGAGGGCAGGGTTGGCTGGATGAGGCCCTCTCTCAGAAAGGGATAGGGGATAAACAATAATTATTATTAAAGAGAAATAAGCATGAAAAGAGGATAGAGAAAAGCAAGTGATTACATAGAAAATATTCACTAGGAAAATGGCATTTGTGCAAAGACTAATAAAAGTAGGGAGCTAGCTAAGTTTAGCTAAATAGAAGAGGATTCAAGGGATATACAAACAACAGCAAGTTCAAAGACTAAGAGGTCTTGCTGTGTTGGCAAAACAGGGTGGACTGTGTGGCCTAGAATGGATTGATCAAATAGGAAAAATATACTCAGAGAGGAACTTGGGAAAGAGATGGATGATTAGATAGGATGGGCTAGGTCATTGTAATAAGTTCTTGTTTTGAGATGGGAAGCACCACCTGAGCTATAAACAGAAGAACTATATAGTCACCATAACTGTTGGGTTAAGAAGAGGGTATGGGAAGTTAAAGGTGGAATAAGAGATTCAACTAGGAGGCTGATTAAACAATCCAGGCATGAAATAACACCCGAGAAAGAAGAGGACATATTTTGTATGCATTTTAAAGATAGTAACAAGAGAGCTCAATGATGGTTTGTGTCTGCATTTAAAGGATAAAGAAAAGTACCTATAATGAGCCTAGAGGTTTTGGACCTAGGCCACTGGAATAATAAAGTTGCTATTAAGATGATTCAGAATGTGATAAATAGACTGGGGAGAAATCAGTTTTGCTTTTATGAATGTTAATATGAGATATCTAACAAATAATCAAGTAAAAGTATCAAGAAGGCAGCTGACAAATTTACATTTCAAGCATCATAGACAATACCAAACATACAAATACATACATAAATAAAGAGACTGAATCAGATCATTATGGGGTTTAAAGAGGCTACAGAAGAGAAAATACCGGGTCCAAATACTGAGAGTTATGGCTTCTAATGTGAGTAATTGTAAAATAAGAAAGAGAAGCTGCAAAAGAGACAGTCTCTGATGCAAGAGAGACCCAAACTGTGGTGTGCAGAGGTACAGAGAGCTTAGGAAAGAGAGAAAGATCAACTTTGAAGTTGCTGTTGACATCTTAAAAATGACGAGTAATGAAAATTGGCCACTGGATTTAGCAGCACAAAATTTGTTGATGAACTTGACAAAAATAGTTTTAGTAGAAATAAAAGAAAAAGAAGTTGGATTAATCTTATGAAAAAATGAAAAAACAAAATAGTTATTAACTATAGGTAGCTGTGCTATCTCTGGGAGTTCTTCTAAAAATGGATCAGATAATCATGGCAAAAATAAAGACTTTTCAATAATTAAAAGAAACATCTATGACACAGTTCCTATAAGATGATGGAGATAACCTAACAGAAAGAAAAAATAAAAGTAGGGAAGTGAGAAAATTTCTAGGCCAGAATTTTAGTGGAGGAGTTTCTCAGATAGGAATCAAGGCTTAGTCAATAAATGGAAGCTATAAAAAACAGAAACAAAGCAGATATTCCTGTGTGATATGATGGAGAAGACATAACCACTCTCCTTTAATGCTGTAGCTTGAAATGTCTAGGAAGTGAACTGATTCAATGAGAATAAGACTAAGGGACATGCTAGACATTAAGAGAAAGTAAAAAATACTGAAGTGAGGTGGAAGTGGAAGACTGAATGATGAAAAGAGTACAGAAAGGTAAGCAAGCACTGTTTATAATCTATCTAAGATCCCAGAGAAAAATGGGAGTGAATACTAGAAGGTCTATTTTGCTGAAAGTCTTTGATGCCATATCTCACTCTGATTTCACCACTATTTTGAAAGATACCTCAAAAATGACAAGAAATAAAAACTGACCATTAAATTTAGCAGCACAAAATCTGATGAAACTGATAAGACTGTTTCTTGTATAAATAAAAGAGAAAGATGATGCCAATCTGAAGTAACAGTCCAGAAGGAAAAACTAATGCTAAAATACTCTCTTGGCCCAAGAATTCAGAATCAGGATCTGGAAAAATGAATGGTTGAGGAGTTAAGGGCACTTATTGCTTTTGAAGAGGATCTAGAATTGATTGCTAGAAGCCACATGGCTCACAACCATCTGCAACTCCAGTTCTAGAGAATCTGATGCCCTCTATTGATTTCTGTGAGCTTTTGTGCACATGTGGTGCACATTCATACACTTGGGCATAGTTACATATGTATAAATTCTTAAAAAAGTAATTTAGGATCATTTGTGACTTTGAACTGATTCTTATATATTTGACAGATACCTTACCATTGTCCTCTTG